>CM037867.1:36804978-36952592 GCA_021292105.1 Anadara kagoshimensis | reverse complement strand
ATGGGATAAACATACCTTACTAAAGTGTTTCTGGGCTTGTTTTAAACGTTTATTTCTATGGGTAAGACGGGGGTATTGTCCTAATTATTTCATATCAACAAATAATATGTTTGAAAGCAAAATATATGGGGAAAATCAGACCAAATTAAGGGAACATCTTTTTCATTTGTACGAACAAGGAGTAGATTCACTTCTACTGATACCTGTGTTACATGACTTATATACTGATATATTTGGCAGAACACTTCCCTATACTCCAAACCAGGTAGACATAGAAAACATGAGCGAATATAACTTTGATAATTTTGTAGTTGTTTATAACCTTGTCTTTTTTACATCCCTTAAAGAATTAACACAAGTAAAGATAAAATTGCAAGTATTACAACGCCAGCCAAATATAACCCCAGTTGAGAAAATTATATTGGCGAATTTAATGGACATTGTTAATTGTAGCAAAACTCAATACCAGTACCAAAGTATTAACACTTCTGTTTTATCAAATAAGATGAGATACCGGGAATTTCGAAGGTTGTCCAGACATATATTACAGAACTGTACAAAAATGGATATATGTACTGGATTGTTGCAGTATGCTACACTGTGTTATTTAACTGGGTATTACAATAAAGTTGTCTCTTTAGTTGAACACATTCTGTCTAAGTTCAGACATTTTCAAATATATGCTTCTGCGTATGCATCAATTTCATGTAAAAAACATTACATAGAAGAAATGTGCGGTAAAGGACTGACATTACAATACAAACGGAGTCATGGTGTAGCTCGTTCTTTTATCTGTGTACCGAGTACCGGATTTTATCCAGACGATATTGAAACCGAAATTAATCAACATCAAGATAAATTTTTGTCAGCAACATTTATCCCTCCACGGATCTTCTGTTTTGTTCTGTTATTTTTAACATATAACAGAACAAGAATGACAGATTTGAGAGACAATGCTTTAGATAATATGTTTCAATCAGTTGAAGACAGACATTTACATTTCATTCATGAATCAGAGAAGCCTCTTGTGTCAGCTTTAATTCAGAGATGTGTAGAAATCTCGAATCTCGAATAGGTGAAACATCCATGTATGCAGGTCAAACTTTTCATCCTAAAACAATCTCAAATCATAATTTGTTAACTCCAATAATCAACAAACAGTTGATACGTATTTCAAAAAACGTTTTGAGGTTTATTAAAAAAATTGTTTTCTATCAAAATATATCTAAATTCAATATTGTAGTATAACAACTCATGTTATTGTTATTGTTGGAAGGGTTACTGTAGAGTAGAATACATCAAATGATATAACAAATGATGTTTTGTGTTTTTTAAGGTAGAGAAAACCGAAAGGCCAGAATTATGGTGTAGCTTGTTCTTATATCTGTGTACCGAGTACCGAATTTTGAGAAAGGAACATAGAACTTTGAGATGTCAAATATATCCTGGACAATCCTAGACACAGAGTCATTAAACTTCAAACTTATTAACATTAATGTGATGACAGCCATTATTTTTAAGCACACTTTTAGGGAATTAAGCACACTTTTAGCAAAGAAGCTATATTGCTGTATAGAAAAGGCAAAATGTCTTGTCTTGGTATGTATGTTTAAAAAACACATTTATCCACAACCAAATAACAGTCCAGAGGCAAATTAAAAACTTTGAAGCTGCCGTCAAGTTAGATTAAACGCGTAAACTTCCACAAGGGAAGTGAGGCCAGGTGATCCGGAATAGTAAGCACCTCCTGTTTAAATAGCTTTAACTGCCACGTGTATATTATAATTTCAGATACTTGTTTGATATGTAATCTAAACTAGTTATTGCTACGTTTCAAAGATAACTTAAAAATGGGATTTTGTTTCAAATAACAAATTAACAAACCAATCCATGTTCAAACCCAAATTCCAAAGCAAAGCAAAAGTCAGAAACTGTCAATTTAATTTAAATATGCAAACTTTAACCAGGTCAGTGCGAGACAGTGTTCCAAAATTTTAGAATGACAGGAACATGTAACTGTGAGACGTCCAGGATTATCTTGGATACAGACACGTCATACTTGTCAACTTTTTTGTGATGATGACTATAACACTTTTCGACTGTCTTGGTTAGTCATGTATTACAATCAGAACATTCTCTTAGTTGTAATTTTTAAATAACAAGTGATTACCCTTCCGAGGAACCCAGTCTCACTTCCTTTGTGGAGGTTCACGTATTTAATTAATCTGATTTGAACAAGAACCAAACTGTTTGTGTTTGATAATGTTACGTAAGACAGCAACACAGAGTAGTTGTGCTTGGAGTTTATTTTCTCATTTAGAATACCATTTGCCATTACTTCGTATTTCTATGCCAGAGATCTGACAGAGTATTTATGCATTGATTCGCAATGGAAGCAGACTCTGTTAATCTTCGCCTTTACTGTGTGTTGATCGTAGCGCCTGATCGACATCATTCTGTCATTCAATACAGTCAAACTTCAAATCATGTCGATCGATAATCGAGTGATCCAAGGCACAGTTGATTCACTAACGTTTTGCTACAGTGCCACCCAATACATAGGTTTGATTTTCTATTTGTTGCAGATCTTGCTGTGATAAGTTTTCGTAAGTACGTTAATGGTCAACCCGCCTCTTAAGGTGCTCTAAAGGACGTTTATGGCCAACCCGTCTCTTGAGGTGCTCTAAAAGACGTTAATGGTCAACCCACCTCTTGAGGTGCTCTAAAGGACGTTTATGGCCAACCCGTCTCTTGAGGTGCTCTAAAGGACGTTTATGGTTAGCCCGTCTCTTGGGATGCTCTAAAGAACACTAATGGTCAACCCGCCTCTTGAGGTGCTCTTAAGTACGTTTTTAGTCAATCCGCCTATTACCGCCTTGGTAAGCAAGTTGCTTACAAATCAAGTGTTATTTAGATATCGGAATATATATTAAGGATATTTCAAGCGCTGATAAAGTTTAAAGACCGTCATCTCAATATCGTTGATAAGTATGAAGTCTGTGTATCCATAAACATCCTGTGTTATCTGACATCCGATAGTTTCATATTCCTTTCATTCTCAATTTTGATTACACACATTTTGCGGGTGTAGCTAGAAAAACAGGATATCACTATCCTTCCGCATCACGCGTCCCATTTGGAGAAAAGTTTTTATGTTTATCTTTTTTTTTAAATTAAATTGTCATTTTCAGTTTAATTTTTTTTATTTTGCCTTGGTATTGTAATTCGCATATGGATTGGTATGTTTTTATTCGTATTCGTTTCGAAAAAATCTTCTGACATTTCTTGGAATCAAAAGCAGCGTGACACCTAAAAGCAAAAACAAAGTCCATCGGTGTCTAAACTTAAGCGTTCATATTATTTCACAATTTCCCGCCTTCGTCTTTGCAACGACCCTGCTTTGACTTTGTAATATTAAAGAAATAATCAACATTCACCCATAAAGCCTCATCGTGATATATTCTTCCGCACGTGAATTCCGGACCGTGTATTATTCTGCGATATATCACGGGTAAATGTTAATTATTTTAATTCTAACATGAGTTAAATGAAAAGGGTTGAAATAAACAGTTCGAACTCTGTCTTCAGAAGTACATTTTATTATCCACTTGTAAAAAGGTCCATTGAAATATTCGCTGTTGCGATTACTTTCATTAAAATTAATGTTTTATGAACGAAAATTACGTCATAACCATTGTTCGCGACAAATAACTTGACGTCATAATTACAGAATTAAAACGGAACAACCATGAGTATGTACTTTGTTATACCACGACTGGCTCTCTTTGTGTTTCATATGAAGAAAAACGCAGATCATGTAAGAATTATATATTATACCTGGCGAAAATAAAAATTCAATGGTATAGATTAAATAAATAAAGTAATATAACCTTCCTCTAAAACAAACTTACGAGTTAAAAGATGTTGAACACAAAATTTAAGGAAATTATGGCTATGCCTTCAGGATACTGAAGAAGAATAAAGCAGATCGAAAAAGTACGCTAATGGGTCCTGGACAACAAAATAAACATACTAATGCATGTCCGAATCACAATCCAGAAGCAAAGTAAACACTTTGGAACCGACAAGTCAGGTTAGACACGTGAACTGCCACCAGGGTAGTGAGACCGGGTGCTCCGGAAGTGTAAGCACCTCCTTCACCTGCCACGTGTGCAATCAAAATTGTGGAACTATGGAACGTCAAATATATCTAGGGCAATCCTGGACACAGAAACGTCAAACTTATCACTTTAGTTTCACCCTTCATAGAAATCAGACAGAAAACAAAGAACACACGAAGACATGTATGCCGAATTGTGAAACATGAATAAACGTTAGCCATTAAGCGTTAACTTCTATCTATAACTGCTCGCCTTATTCGTGACCAGCGATTTTCGTTTCAAGCCTTTTTTACCGGGAGAAACACATTAGAAATCTTTTAATGGTGTTATACGTCCTAGTCAATTTTTTTTTTACTTTGTTTGAGGCGGTTCAGGAAATCTGACTGACCGGAGAAAACCACCAACCTTTAGAAAGCAAACTGATAGATTTTCTTACCCTAGGATCTGTCCCGAATGAGACTCAAAGCTAGGCGACAAGAGGTGAGAGGCGCAATGAGACTCAAAGCTAGGCGACAAGAGGTGAGAGGCGCAATGAGACTCAAAGCTAGGCGAGAAGAGGTGAGGTGCGCTGTGATCCGTTTTGAGTGCATTAGGCCACCTGCCGAGACCGGTATCGGTAATTGAAATAAAAGAAAAACGCTTAAAAAAATATATGCAATAGTACTTTATTGAGATTTATACACTAGTGACAAATTGAAATAAATTCTTTATATTGATATATTAGGCGTAGAAGGTTTATAATACATGTTCACACTGAGATAGTGTGTTCAATAAGTTTTCTAAAGATACATGTTTAAGATTCATATGGTAATTAAAATAATATAACATATTAACTGTTTATTATCTGACGTTAAATAATACACATACATGATTCAAATAAATAAAAGTAGTTACTTAAAATAAAACAGATTGAAATTAAGTGTAATGTTGCTATGTTTCAAAATAACCAAAATCCCCATTGCCTTCTTATTTTTTCAAGTCTTTCAATTTTAAATCTATTATATCAAATTTGTGAAAGAACTATATGTTCAAAAGGTTTTTGAATTTGCCTACTGAATTTTAAATTTGTGGAAACCTAGATAAGCTTTTTTCAAATTTATTTGAGTTGTTGTGACAATTTCTCAAAGCACGCTACCACATACATCTCACAAATACTTTATAAAGATGACATAGATTTAGTGTTTGACATTTACAAGATTTACTGAAATGACATCAATTATCAATTAAATAACTAAATATCATGATTAATACAATATTCTAAAAAAAACGCTAAGCACTCGCGGGAACGAATGCTGACTACAAAACGTGGTTTGCTAAATTATGTGCGAGAATTATTATACTGAGATACAGGTTCGTTCAAAAAGTTACGTCACCCTTAATGTCTAAAAAGAAACGCCACACTTTGTGTAGAAACTAAAATCATTTGTTACATTATTTTACTACAGTAGGCGTTCAAAATTACGACAAACGGTTTCATTAGGCACATAATTACGTATACACAACGTATAATCCACTTGTTGACGAAAATATCATGATGTTAATCAAAAACAAACATACTAATCCATGTCCGAATCACAATCCAGAAGCAAAATAAAAACTTTGGAACTGACAAGTTAGGTTAAAACCGTGAACTTCCATCAGGGAAGTGAGACCGGGTGCTTAGAAAGGGTAAGCACCTCATGAGTAGTTGATGCGTCGTGTATCAAGGATATTAGATTTTAACTATTTTGTTGGTTTTCAGTTTCTCTTTCCTCGTATCTCTTCCTTTCTCCGTTTTCATTTAAAAGGCAAAAAAAACAAAACTGATTGATGATCACAATTTCTTACATTTAACACATTTAACGCATAAAACCTTCACAAAGTTCATTATTAGTAATCACAGCGAGGTGTATGAATCATAAACCCTTATGTTTTCTTTTACATTTAAAAAGGAACTTAATACTATGGAGAATATTTCTTTAATGATATGGAATAAATTAAATCATTTCATAGATAGCAGGGAAATAGTTTTCTACAGACAAATGACCGGGCAAATAAAGAACATGTTATTTATTGACACCGGGAACAATTCACAAGTGATATGCAGTGGAAGTAAAGCTGAGGGATTGAATCTACCGGGTAGTGAGGAGGATATAATGTTTGTATTAAAAAATATAACCATTAAACCACAGCATCATCTTAATGTACCAAATGCTGATTTAGTAATGGATACTAAAGGTGTCAAACCTGGATTTACTAAACTTTACATAGGTTCAGATCAAAGGGCGGTAGAAAAACTTGACATATACGCTTCCGCACTGACTCCAGCCAAAGGTCGTTTATACCTATCGAGTTTATTATTTCGTGACAAATTTGTAGAATATTTCAAAGATTATGAGGCTCAAGCTGAAGCACATGGTCCTTGTGCAACTTTTAAGCATGATGGACGTGAATACGATTATATGCAGTGTTTTTCGTGCAAAATATGGCCACCTGAAGCAGAAGAATGGATATTAAGACAAAGACGAAATAATTGGCTGTCTTCGGATTTGGTATCAGAAGTTTTAACAGAAGGGTGTTTAGTTGTTCCAATCGGAAATCCATTGTCAGAAGAAAATCATATTGAATGGCGAATATCATTTTCCCTAGCTGAGAAAAAACTCGTGCATTTTATGAACCAATCTCAGGTACTTTGCTATGGCCTTCTGAAATTATATTTGAAACACGTGATCGATTTAAGGACCGATTGCAAAGGTTTACTCTGCTCTTACTTTCTCAAAACCTCTCTGTTTTATTGTATTGAGGAGGAAAATCTTGAATGGGATAAACATAACTTACTAAAGTGTTTCTGGGCTTGTTTTAAACGTTTATTTCTATGGATAAGACGGGGGTATTGTCCTAATTATTTCATATCAACAAACAATATGTTTGAAAGCAAAATATATGGGGAAAATCAGACCAAATTAAGGGAACATCTGTTCTATTGCTACGAACAAGGAGTAGATTCACTTCTACTGATACCTGTGTTACATGACTTGTATACTGATATGTTTGGTAGAACACTTCCCTATACTCCAAACCAAGTAGACATAGAAAACATGAGCGAATACGAATTCGATAGAAATGTTACAGATATTTGTTACCATTTACAATTATCTTCCCTTGAAATATTAACACAAGTAAAGATAAAATTCCAAGTATTATTACAACGCCTGTCTAATATACCCCCAGTTCAGAAATATATATTGTCGAATTTAATGGACACTGTTAATTGTCGCATAACTCAATACCAGTACCAAAGTATTAACAATTCTGTTTTATCAAATAAGATGAGATACGGGAAATTTCGAGGGTTGTCCAGACATATATTACAGAACTGTACAAAAATGGATATATGTACTGGATTGTTGCAGTATGCTACACTGTGTTATTTAACTGGGTATTACAATAAAGTTGTCTGTTTAGTTGAACACATTCTAAGTTCAGACATTTAAGAAATAACATTCTATTTGAGTGTATTCATTCGGTATTATGAATTCATAATACCGAATGAATACACTCAAATAGAATGTTATTTCTTATATTTACAATCATAAAAAACATTGAAAGCATGTCCGAAATGTAAAATTATCGCTACAATAATTTATTTCATTCAAGATTCCGACAAACCTAAGGGATTGATGGAACAGCCTTGCTCCAAATAAGGAAAGTTACGTCGCGAGAAGACTTGGATGCTGACCAATCAAACAATGCGTGACGTAATAGATGTCATTCTGTGACGTAATCGAATTGTTAAACGTTACGTAATCAGAGGTCATGACCCCACAATGTATTCAAGAGCAATTGAATGCCAGTTAAAAAAATAGGTTCATCTAAAGAAGGTCAATTCCAATTGTAAATATTTTCAAATATATGTTTCTGTGTATGAAGTTTTTTCATGTAAAACACACTACATAGAAGAAATGTGTGGTAAAGGACTGACAATAAAATACAAACGCAGACATGGTGTAGCTTGTTCTTTTATCTGTGTACCGAATACCGGATTCCATCCAGACGATATTGAAACCGAAATTAATCAACATCAAAATGAATTCTGGTCAGTAACATTTATCCCTCCACGGATCTTCTGTTTTGTTCTGTTATTTTTAACATATAACAGAACAAGAATGACAGATTTGAGAGACAATGCATTAAAAGATATGTTTGAATCAGTTAAAGACAAACATATTATTCATGAATCAGAGAAGCCTCTTGTGTCAGCTTTAATTCAGAGATGTGTAGAAATCGCAGATAGGTGAAACATCCATGTATACAGGTTAAGCTTTCCATCGTCAAACAATCACAAATCATAATTGTTACATTTGTTAACTCCAATAATCAATAAACAGTTGATACGTGTTTCAAAAAACGTTTTGAGGTTCATTGAAAAAAATTGTTTTATATCAAAATATGTCTCAATTCAATATTGTAGTATAACAACTACTGTTATTGTTATTGTTGGAAGGGTTACTGTAGAGTAGAATACAACCATTGATTTAACAAATGATGTTTTATGGTTTTTTATGTTTGAGAAAACCGAAAGGCCGGAATCATGGTGTAGCTCGTTCCTTTCTCTGTGTACCGAGTACCAGATTTTGGGAAAGGAACGTAGAACTTTGAGATGTCACATTTATCCTGGACAATCCTAGACACAGAGTCATCAAATTTCAGACTTATTATACCCTCCGCAAACGAAGTTTGGGGGTATATAGAAATCACCTTGTCTGTCTGTCCGTCTGTCTGTCTGTCCGTCTGTCTGTCCGTGCCGCTTCGTGTCCGGAACAGACCTTTTGTACTGTAGCACTTAGGATTATCAAACTTGGTATGTGGATGCATCATGGGCAGGCGATGTGTCATGTACCAAATTTAGGTCACTGTGACCTTGAATTTGACCCTTGACCTCTATGATATGAGGGGTACCCATTTTGTGTAATCAACTTCTTTTTCAGATTTAAACCAAGAAGTCTGAAACTTTGCAGGATGTTTCCATATACATTGAACATGTGCACCTCCTATTTTGGTTGGATTATATTTTTTTCAGATTTAAGGGTAGGTGAACTTAGTCATTTTTCATCAATGTCCAATATGAAGGGTACCCATTTTGTGTTATCATCTCCTCTTACAGATTTTAACCAAGAAGTCTGAAACTTTACAGGATGTTTTTTATATACATTGAACATGTGCACCTCCTATTTTGGTTGGATTATATTATTTTGTTCATATTTTATGGGTAGTTTAACTTAGTCATTTTTCAACAATATTCCAAATGAGGGATACCCATTTTGTGTAATCAACTCCTCTTACAGCTTTTATCAAACACGTCTGAAACTTTACAGGAAGTATCTGTATACATTAAACATTTGCACCTCCTATTTTGGCTGGATTATATAGTTACTCAATAATATATGATCCAATTTTTTTAATTGTGCATAGAAATGGAGCATCATAAGAACATGTGCACCTGCTACTATCGGTTTCATCAAATGTATTTTGTCGAATTATTAACATTTCCATACACATAATTTTTCACATTACAATTTGGTCATACATACAATTTGTCCCCAGATCAAAAGTTGGGAGCGGGGTTATTAGCCTCTTTCAGAGACAGTTCTAGTTAACATTACTGTGATGACAGCCATTATTTTTAGAGTGCCTTGATAAGGCTAGGCTGGGAATCTGCCTTTGTCAACAATTTATTTCAAGCAGCCTGATTCGTTATACTGTGAACCCATAGTGCGAAAAGGGTTTTCTATACCATATAATTGGGAATTAAGCACACTTTTAACAAAGAAGCTATATTGTTGTATAGAAAAGGAAAACTGTCTTTTCTTGGTATGTATGTTTAAACACATATTTATCCACAACCAAATAACAGTCCAGAGGCAAATTAAAAACTTTGAAGCTGCCGTCTAGTTAGATTAAACGCGTAAACTTCCACCAGGGAAGAGAGGCCAGGTAATCCGGAATAGTAAGCACCTCGTGTTTAAATAGCTTCAATCGCCACGTGTATATTATAATTTCAGATACTTGTTTAATACGTAATCTATACTGGTTATTGCTACGTTTCAAAGTTAACTTAAAAATGGGATTTTGTTTCAAATAACAAATTAACAAACCAATCCATGTTCAAACCCAAATTCCAAAGCAAAGCAAAAGTCAGAAACTGTCAAATTAATTTAAATATGCAAACTTTAACCAGGTAAGTGAGAGGCAATGTTCCAAAATTTTAGAATGACAGGAAAATGTAACTGTGGGACGTCCGGGATTATCGTGGATACAGACACATCATACTTGTCAACTATTTTGTGATGATGACTATAACAATTTTCGACTGTCTTGATAAGTCATATATTGCAATCAGAACATTCTCTTAGTTCAAAATTTATAAATAACAGGTGATTACCCTTCCGAGGAACCCAGTCTCACTTCCCTTGTGGAGGTTCACGTATTTAATTAATCTGATTTGAACAAGAACCAAACTGTTTGTGCTTGATAATGTTACGTAAGACAGCAACACAGAGTAATTGTGCTTGGATTTATTTTCTCAGAATACCATTTGCCATTACTTCGTATTTCTATGCCAGAGATCTGACAGAGTATTTGCTTCGATTTGAAATGGAAAGCAGACTCTGTCATTCTTCCCATCCTTTACTGTGTGTTGATCGTAGCGCCTGATCGACATCATTCTGTCATTCAATACTGTCAAACCTCACAGCATGTACATCGATAATCGAATGATCCAAGGCACAGTTGATTCACTAACGTTTTCCTACAGTGTCGCCCAATACATACGTTTGATTTCCATTTGTTACAGATCTTGCTGTGATAAGTTTTCGTTCGTTTACCTAAAGTCTGTAGTGTTCTCCAGATACTCATGTTCTTTATCCGTTATAACAATGACCTCCTTGATATACCCGAGTACATCAGGCAGGTTACATAAATTATTGTACTGTTGTCTGTGTCTAGGATTGTTCTAGGTATATTGAAGCCCCGTTGTTTCATATAAATATTACAACTGACAGTTGGCACAGGTTATAGAAAGATATTTTTATTGACTTCAGGCACTAGCTTTAAGTGTTGCTATCTTTCTTGAACATCAATCAGACGCTGTTTTCCTTTAATTTTAAATTGTAACATCACAAGAACGTTACATTTCGTAATGTTAGAGAAACATTTTTTACGTTTCCTATTTCGCTTTAAAACATACATATAAATAGCTTCGAAAACAATTTGTAAGTTCAGAAAAAATATTACAAAATCCAATTGAATAAAATCAGAATTTCCTGAGGCTAAGATTAGTTTCAGGTATGTGGGTAAAATGCTCTCATCAAACCTTCACAAATTTTAGTGAGTAGGGGAAATCGTTAAAGGTAGCATTGTACACATTATTAAGCTTTGGGTGCTTCAAAAACTAATAACGCAATCACTTTGATGTTTTACTGTTATTTTCATTTACCTGCAGTCTAAAGAGTAGTATTTAAAGAAACAAGGATTTAGCCTAAAATATCAAATTTAAAACGATAGAATTCTCCAAGCTAAGAGAAATTCAATACAATATTCTATGGAAAGTGTTATTTTAAACATTTCTGTTCAAACTATCAGAGAATATTTTCTCATGTAATGTTCTAGTAACCAGGTGTTCTAAAGTACGTTAATGGTCAACCCGCCTCTTGAGGTGCTATAAAGTACGTTAATGGTCAACCCGCGTCTTGAGGTGCTCTAAAGTATGTTAATGGTCAACCCCCCTCTTAAGGTGCTCTAAAGTACGTTAATGGTCAACCCGCCTCGTGAGGTGCTCTAAAGGACGTTAATGGTAAACCCGCCTCTTGAGGTGCTCTAAATTACGTTAATGGTCAACCCGCCTCGTGAGGTGCTCTAAAGTACGTTAATGGTCAACCCGCGTCTAGAGGTGCTCTAAAGTACGTTAATGGTCAACCGACCTCTTGAGGTTCTCTAAAATACGTTAATGGTCAACCCGCCTCTAGAGGTGATCTAAAGGACGTTAATGGTCAACCCGCCTCTTGAGATGCTCTAAAGTACGTTAATGGTCAACCCGCCTCTTGAGGTGCTCTAAAGTACGTTAATGGTCAACCCGCCTCTTGAGGTGCTCTAAAGTACGTTAATGGTCAACCCGCCTCTTGAGGTGCTCTCAAGTACGTTAATGCTCAACCCGCCTCTAGAGGTGCTCTAAAGTACGTTAATGGTCAACCCGCGTCGTGAGGTGCTTTAAAGTACGTTAATGGTCAACCCGCCTCTAGAGGTGCTCTCAAGTACGTTAATGCTCAACCCGCCTCTTGAGGTGCTCTAAAGTACGTTAATGGTCAACCCGCGTCTAGAGGTGCTCTAAAGGACGTTAATGGTCAACCAGCCTCTTGAGGTGCTCTAAAGTGATTTAATGGTCAACACGCGTCTTGAGATGCTCTAAATTACGTTAATGGTCAACCCGCCTCTTGAGGTGCTCTAAAGTACGTTAATGGTCAACCCGCCCCTTGAAGTGCTCTACAGGACGTTAATGGTCAACCCGCCTCTTGAGGTGCTCTAAAGTACGCTAATGGTCAACCCGCCTCTCGAGGTGCTCTAAAGTACGTTAATGGTCAACCCGCCCCTTGAAGAGGTCTAAAGGACGTTAATGGTCAACCCGCCTCTTGAGGGGCTCTAAAGAACGTTAATGGTCAACCCGTCTTTTGAGGTGCTCTAAAATACGTTAATGGTCAACCCGCCTCTTGAGGTGCTCTAAAGTACGTCAATGACCAACCCGCCTCTTGAGGTGCTCTAAAGTACGTTAATGGTTTGCCCGTCTCTTGGGGTGCTATAAAGAACATTAATGGTCAACCCGCCTCGTGAGGTGCTCTAAAGTACGTTAAAGGTCAACCCGCCTCTTGAGGTGCTCTAAAGTACGTTATTAGCCAATCCGCCTATCACCCCCTTAGTAAGCAAGCTGCTTACAAGAGTTATTTAGATATCAGAATATAAATTAGGGATATTTCGAGCGCTGATAAAGTTTTAAGGCCGTCATCTTAATATCGTTGATAAGTATGAAGTCTGTGTATCCAAAATTACACTGTGTTATCTGACATCGAATAGTTTTATATTCCTTTCATTCTAAATTTTGATTATACACGTTATGCGGGTGTAGCTAGAAAAACAGGATATTCCTATCTTTCCGCAGCACGAGTTCATTTGGAGGAAGTTTTTCTATTTTTTTTTTTTATATTTTTCAACCCGCCTCTTGAGGTGCTCTACAGGACGTTAATGGTCAACCCTCCTATTGCTGTTTTTCTATTTTTTTTATATTTTTCAACCCGCCTCTTGAGGTGCTCTAAAGGACGTTAATGGTCAACCCGCCTCTTGAGGTGCTCTAAAGGACGTTAATGGTCAACCCGCCTCTTGATGTGCTCTTAAAGACGTCAATGGTCAACCCTCCTCTTGAAGTGCTCTTAAGTACGTTAATGGTCAACCCGCGTCTTGAGGTGCTCTAAAGTACGTTAATGGTCAACCCGCCTCTTGATGTGCTCTTAAAGACGTCAATGGTCAACCCTCCTCTTGAAGTGCTCTAAAGTACGTTAATGGTCAACCCGCGTCTTGAGTAGCTCTAAAGGGAATTTAATGGTCAACCCGTCTCTTGAGGTGCCCTAAAGGACGTTAATGGTCAACTCGCCTCTTCAGGTGCTCTAAAGAACGTTAATGGTCAACTCGCCTCTTGGGGTGCTCTAAAGTAAATAAATGGTCAACCCGCCTCTTGAGGTGCTCTAAAGTACCTCAATGGTTAGCCCGTCTTTTGGGATGCTCTAATGTAAATTAATAGCCAATCCATCTCTTGAGGTGCTCTAAAGTACGTTAATGGTCAACCCGCCTCTAAAGGTGCTCTAAAGGACGTTAATGGTCAACCCGCCTCTTGAGGTGCTCTAATGTACGTTATTTGTCAATCACCGCCTTGGTAAGCAAGCTGCTTACAAATCAAGTGTTCTTTAGATATCAGGATATATGTTAAGGATATTTCAAGCGCTGAAAAAGTTTTTAGGCCGTTATCAAAATATCGTTGATAAGTTTGAAGTCTGTGTATCCAAAATTACACTGTGTTATCTGACATCCAATAGTTTCATATTCCTTTCATTCTCAATTTTGATTACACACATTTTGTGGGTGTAGCTACATAAACAGGTTACCACTATCCTTCCGCAGCACGCGTTCCATTTGGAGGAAGTTTTTCTGTTTATCTTTTTTTTTTAAATAAATTGTCATTTTCAGTTTAATTTTTTTATTTTGCCTTGGTATTGTGATTCGCATATGGATTGGTTTTGTTTTTATTCGTATTCATTTTGACAAAATCTTCTGACTTTTCTTGGAATCAAAAGCAACGTGACACCTAAAAGCAAAGGCAAAGGTGAAGTATCTTCACTCCATCGGTGTCAAAACTTAAGCGTTCATATTTTCTCACAATTTCTCGCCTTCGTCTTTGTAACGACCCTGCTTTGACTTTGTTATATGAAAGAAATAATCAACATTTACCCATAAATCCTCATCGTGATATATTCTTCCGCACGTGAATTCCGGACCGTGTATTATTCTGCGCTATATCACGGGTAAATGTTAATTATTTTAATTCTAACACGAGTTAAATGAAAAGGGTTGAAATAAACAGTTCGAACTCTTTTTTCAGAAGTACATTTTATTATCCACTTGTAAAAAGGTCCATTGAAAATATTTCGCTGTTGAGATTACTTTCATTAAACTTAATGTTTTATGAACGAAAATTACGTCATAACCATTGTTCGCGACAAATAACTTGACGTCATAATTACAGAATTAAAACGGAACAACCATGAGTATGTACTTTGTTATACCACGGCTGGCTCTCTTTGTGTTTCATATGAAGAAAAACGCAGATCATGTAAGAATTATATTTGTTCTGAGCTTTTACCTGGCGAAAATAAAAAATTCAATGTTATAGATTAAATAAATAAAGTAATATAACCTTCCTCTGAGACAAACTTACGAGTTAAAATAATTTGAACACAAAATTTAAGGAAATTATGGCTATGCCTTCAGGATACTGAAGAAAAATAAAGCAGATCGAAAAAGTACGCTAATGGGTCCTGGACAACAAAATAAACATACTAATGCATGTCCGAATCACAATCCAGAAGCAAAGTAAACACTTTGGAACCGACAAGTCAGGTTAGACACGTGAACTGCCACCAGGGTAGTGAGACCGGGTGCTCCGGAAAGGTAAGCACCTCCCTTACCTGCAACGTGTGTAATCAAAATTGTGGAACTATGGAACGTGAAATATATCTAGGGCAATCCTGGACACAGAAACGTCAAACTTATCACTTTAGTTTCACCCTTCATAGAAATCAGACAGAAAACAAAGAACACACGAAGACATGTATGCCGAATTGTGAAGGCAAAACATGAATAAACGTTAGCCGTTAAGCGTTAACTTCTATCTATAACTGCTCGCATTATTCGTGACCAGCGATTTCGGTTTGAAGCCTTTTTTACCGGGAGGAAGACATTAGAAATCTTTTAACGGTGTTTTACGACCTAGTCAAACTTTTTTTCACTTAGTTTAAGGCTGTCCAGGAAGGATGGCGGAAATCTGACTTACCGGAGAAAACCACCAACCTTTAAAAGCAAACCGATAGATTTTCTTACACTAGGATCTGTCCCGATTGAGACTCAAACTTAGGCGACAAGAGGTGAGAGGCGCTGTGATCCGTTTTGAGTGCATTAGGCCACCCGCCGAGACCGGCATCGGTAATTAAAATAAAAGAAAAACGCTTAAAAATATATGCAATAGTACTTTATTCAGATTTATACACTAATTGACAAATTGAAATAAATCCTTTGTATTGATATAATAGGCGTAGACGGTTTATAATATATGTTCACCCTGAGAAAGGGTGTTTAATAATTTCTTCTAAAGATACATGTTTAAGATTCATATGATAATTAAAATAACATATCACATATTAACTGTTTATTATCTGACGTTAAATAACACACATACATGATTTAAATAAATAAAAAATAAAACAGATTGAAATTAATTGTAATGTTGCTATGTTTCAAAATAACCAAAATACCCATTGGCTTCTTATTTTTCAAGTCTTTAATTTTAAATCTATTATATCAAATTTGTGAAAGAACTTTATGTTCAAAAGGTTTTTGAATTTGCCTACAAAATTTTAAATTTGTGGAAACCCAGATAAGCTTTATTCAAATTTATTTGAGTTGTTGTGACAATTTCTCAAAGCACGCTACCACATACATCTCACAAATACTTTATAAAGATGACATAGATGAAATGTTTGACATTTACAAGATTTACTGAAATGACATCAAATATCAATTAAATAACTAAATATCATTATTAATACAATATTCTTAAAAAAAAACGCTTAGCACTCGCGGGAACGAATGCTGACTACAAAACGTGGTTTGCTAAAGTATGTGCGAGATTTACTATACTGAGATACAGGTTCGTTCAAAAAGTTACGTCACCCTTAATGTCTAAAAAGAAACGCGACACCTTGTGTAGAAACTAAAATAATTTATTATATTATTTTACTACAGAAGGTGTTCAAAATTACGACCAACGGTTTTATTAGGCACATAATTACGTATACACAACGTATAATCCACTTGTTGACAAAAATATCATGATGTCAATCAAAAACAAACATACTTATCCATGTCCGAATCACAATCCAGAAGCAAAATAAAAACTTTGGAACTGACAAGTTAGGTTAGACACGTGAACTTCCACAAGGGAAGTGAGGCCGTGTGCTCCGGAAGGGTAAGCACCTCCTGTTTAGCTAGCTATAACCGCTACGTGTGTAATCAAAATTATTTGAAAGGAACATGGAACTATGAGTCATCAAATATATCTAGGACAATCTGGACACAGAGACATCAAACATCAACAATACTGTGATGACTGTTATATGACTTTTTAGGGCCTTGATCTGCCTAGGCTTGCATTTTATTTGCAAGCAGCCTACTACTTTTTTAACCTATAAAATTCTATTCTGACTTAACACTTGGTGCAAAATATAGGTCACTTTTAATGAAAACGAAAGTTTGAAATTTTGAAAATTTCATAATGTATTGATGACCTTAAACAACTAGTTGACCGATTTCTGCATAATTTTTTATAAATTCGAAGTGTTTAAATGTTAAACCCTTACAGACTTAAACACTTAAAATCAAACATATTTAAGAATTCAAAGATTAAGAAATAGTTGATTTTTTATGCAAATTTTTATTTTAAAACAATCCTGTTGTGATGGAGATTAATTATATAAATAATGATGCCAACTGCAACAGCTCGTCTTAGGCATTTTACAGTAAACAATCCTAAAGGCAATCTAATCTTCTAGCCTTGTAGGAGTTCTAAAAAGATTTCTTTAACATTAAACTGTGAGCGATATCAAAATATTTTATTGTATGGCCGTTTCTGACTGGTTGTGCATGCGTTTGGCTGGCGAGACTGATAAATCGTTATGTTCACCGCGCAATAACGCACGTGACGTTTTTATGACGTAACAATGGGAAATGTTCAACGCGCAAAAACGCATGCGACGTTATATGATGTTACATTGAAAAAAGGGGGAAGGACACTTTTAAAGGAGAAATCCCTATGTTTACTTCGCATCAAAAGCCAATGAGTCCAAAAGATCATGCACTGAAATTCGGGTGAACGAGACCAAAAGGTTTGAAGGCTGATTATTGTAGGAAACAGTCCCGAGTTACTGAAAACCAATTTTTGACGCGTAAGAAATTGGTTTTAAGTAATTAAGGACATTTTCCTACAAGAATCAGCCTTCAAACCTGGATTTTATTGCATGATCTCTTGGACTAAATACTTGTATAATATTTAATGATTTGAAAATGTAAGATGAATATCTTACATTACCTGATAAGTATTACATATTTCAATAAGATATAGCTCGTGTACATTCCTCAAAGTCAAATAAAAAATAAAACAGATTGAAATTAAGTGTAATGTTGCTATGTTTCAAAATAACCAAAATCCCCATTGGCTTCTTATTTTTCAAGTCTTTCAATTTCAAATCTATTATATCAAATTTGTGAAAGAACTTTATGTTCAAAAGGTTTTTGAATTTGCCTACTAAATTTTAAATTTGTGGAAACCCAGATAAGCTTTATTCAAATTTATTTGAGTTGTTGTGACAATTTCTCAAAGCACGCTACCACATACATCTCACAAATACTTTATAAAGATGACATAGCTGATGTGTTTGACATTAACAAGATTTACTGAAATGAGATCAAATATCAATTAAATAACTAAATATCATGATTAATGCACTATTTACTAAACGCTAAGCACTCGCGGGAACGAATGCTGACTACAAAACGTGGTTTGCTAAATTATGTGAGATTTACTATACTGAGATACAGGTTCGTTCAAAAAGTTACGTCACCCTTAATGTCTAAAAAGAAACGCCACACCTTGTGTAGAAACTAAAATAATTTGTTACATTATTTTACTACAGTAGGTGTTCAATATTACGACAAACGGTTTCATTAGGCACATAATTACGTATACACAACGTATAATCCACTTGTTGGCGAAAATATCATGATGTCAATCAAAAACAAACATACTAATCCATGTCCGAATCACAATCCAGAAGCAAAATAAAAACTTTGGAACTGACAAGTTAGGTTAGACACGTGAACTTCCACAAGGGAAGTGAGGCCGGGTGCTCCGGAAGGGTAAGTACCTCCTGTTTAGCTAGCTACAACCGCTACGTGTGTAATCAAAATTATTTGAAAGGAACATAGAACTATGAGACGTCAAATATATCTAGGGCAATCTGGACACAGAGACATCAAACATCAACAATACTGTGATTACTGTTATATAACTTTTTAGGGCCGTGATCTGCATAGGCTTGCATTTTATTTGCAAGCAGCCTACTACTTTTTTAACCTATAAAATTCTATTCTGACTTAACACTTGGTGCAAAATATAGGTTACTTTTAATGAAAACGAAAGTTTGAAATTTTGAAATTTTCATAATGTATTGATGACCTTAAATAACTAGTTGACTGATTTCTGCATAATTTTTTATAAATTCGAACTGTTAAATGTTAAACCCTTACAGACTTAAACACTTAAAATCAAACATATTTAAGAATTCAAAGATTAAGAAATAGTTGATTTTTATGCAAATTTTTATTTTAAAACAATCCTGTTGTGATGGAGATTAATTTATAAATAATGATGCCAACTGCAACAGCTCGTCTTAGGCATTTTACAGTAAAAATCCTAAAGGCAATCTAATCTTCTAGCCTTGTAGGAGTTCTAAAAAGATTTCTTTAACATTAAACTGTAGCGATATAAAATATTTTATTGTATGGCCGTTTCTGACTAGTTGTGCATGCGTTTGGCTGGCGAGACTGATAATCGTTATGTTCACCGCGCAATAACGCACGTGACGTTTTTATGACGTAACAATGGGAAATGTTCAACGCGCAAAAACGCATGCGACGTTATATGATGTTACATTGAAAAAAGGGGGAAGGACACTTTTAAAGGAGAAATCCCTATGTTTACTTCGCATCAAAAGCCAATGAGTCCAAAAGATCATGCACTGAAATTCGGGTGAACGTGACCAAAAGGTTTGAAGGCTGATTATTGTAGGAAACAGTCCCGAGTTACTGAAAACCAATTTTTGACGCGTAATAAATTGGTTTTAAGTAATTAGGGACATTTTCCTACAAGAATCAGCCTTCAAACCTGGATTTTATTGCATGATCTCTTGGACTAAATACTTGTATAATATTTAATGATTTGAAAATGTAAGATGAATATCTTACATTACCTGATAAGTATTACATATTTCAATAAGATATAGCTCGTGTACATTCCTCAAAGTCGACGGCAATTTTTCTTCAAACTCAAAACACCCTTTCAAGAATGGACTGGTAATTATCCAGAGATGAAGATCTGTTGAATATTAAAAAAGGGAAGAGTAAATTAATAGAATCTGTCACCTGTTTGTGACCGATACAGGTTGATCTCAGTCGAGGGTGATATGATGTAACATTTATCCCAATCTCGGCATAGCCTCAATTGGGATATGTACATCACATCATCCGAGACTGAGATCAACCCATATCCGTCACAAACAGGTGACAGATTCTATTTTTCGTACCATTAAAGTGTTTATAACTGTGATAAATACAAAACAAAACATGTACCCTCATGGGGCATCTTGCCGCGCATGATTCCTTTGGGCAATGTATGCATTGTACAAATCCGCCCTTTGAAAATAATTCAATCGACAACACTTCAAAATTTTAAGATATCAACAATTTGTATTCAATGCAAATATGGAACAACTGTGACAACAAATATTTTGAAGAAAAAATAAAATAAAACACATATTTTGAAAAGTTATTTAAGAAACCCTTTGTTTTGATGACGTCAAGCACAAAGGTCGGATACGTCATCCTGATTGTTCAATTGTCGCGTGAGGCAGTACCAGACAAACTGGACAAAACAGAAAAATCTAGCACTGGTGTGCCCGTGAGATTTTTCTGTCCGAGGAACGAGAAAACTCTAGATCAACTTCTCTTTAGAAGTCCCTGCAGAGTCACTGGTATACGATAACGATAGCCAAGTGCAAAGAACTGTTACCGAGACGAATAATGGCCGCCATAAAAGCAAAAAAAGCATCAACTAAATACTAACTCTTAGTTATGTATTTTTTAACAAAGACAAGTTTTTCATAAAGTGAATTCTATTAACTCTTTAGTTCTTTCATAGAGAATCAAGGGGGTGACGTTTCTAATTGAAACTTTAGGGTTGACGTTACTTTTTGAACGGACCAGTATATGAAGACATTCCAATGCGCTTCTTTTTTATTTATTTTTTTCATCATGATCAAATAGATAAAAATATTCAATAAAACTGGAAATTCTAACCTATTTTATTTATATTTATAGCTGTAGTTTTTTTCATAAAACATACGTGATTTTTAAAAATATAGATTATATATAGAATAAGTAGCAGCACAAATTTATATTAGTACAAAAAATAACGATTATTATCTAAAATTCTGTGTCTGTGTGTAGTTCAGTTTGGTATGACATTTGTCAATGGAAGTTAAAACACTTTTAAACCATATATTGTCAGTTCAATGAATATATTAATACATTTATGATCACTGAAAAGACAGATAAATGACTCCACACGTAAATTTATCAGCAAATCGTGTGATCCATTAAATTCACAGTTCTTATCAGTACAATTACAAATATTAATGATTAAACTATGAATTATCAAAAATTCTGCATATTTTAAATGAGTGTTGGATCAAAATACCATGTCAATTTATATAAAACAATAAGAAACATAAGACACTGAATGACAACCAATGTGTAAATAAACAAATATTATAGGCGTATTTGAAACAGAATTATTGTTAAACTATTACAAGAAATGTTGAAAATCTATTTGTTTTTAAAGGAGCAGTGTGGATTTTGTTTTTATTGTAATATTTAGAATTATTATATGTTATGCACAGTGTGAATGAGTATTTGAAATAAGTACGACTGGTCAAAATCGAGTTATCGTTAGAACAAAGTTGTTATAATTTTTTATCTTACATTGCAGATATGACGCGTCGTGTATCAAGGATATTAGATTTTAACCATATTGTTGTTTTTCAGTTTCTCTTTCCTCGTATCTCTTCCTTTCTCCGTTTTCCTTTAAAAGGCAAAAACAAAACTGATTGATGATCACAATTTATTTCATTTAACACTTTTAACGCATAAAAACTTCAAAAAGTTCATTATTAGTAATCACATCATGGTGTGTGAATTATAAACCCTTATGGTTTTTTACATTTAACAAGGAACTCAAAACTATGGAGAATATTTCTTTAATGATATGGAATAAATTAAATCATTTCATAGGTAGCAGGGAATTAGTTTTCTACAGACAAATGTTCCCGCAAATAAACGACATGTTATTTAATGACCTCAGGGACAATTCACAATCGATATCCAGTGGAAGTAAAGCTGAGGGATTGAATCTACCGGGTAGTGACCAGGATGTCATGTTTGTATTAAAAAATATAACCATTAAACCACAGCATCATCTTGATGTACCAAATGCTGATTTAGTAATGGATACTAAAGGTGTCAAACCTGGATTTACTAAACTTTACATAGGTTCAGATCAAAGGGCGGTAGATAAACTTGGCATATATGCTTCCGCACTGACTCCAGCCAATGGTCGTTTATACCTATCGAGTTTATTATTTCGTGACAAATTTGTAGAACATGTGGCTCAAGCTGAAGCACATGGTCCTTGTGCAACTGTTAAGCGTGATGGACTTGAATACGATTTTATGAGGTGTTTTTCGTGCAAAATATGGCCACCTGAAGCAGAAGAATGGATATTAAGACAAAGACGAAATAATTGGCTGTCTTCGGATTTGATATCAGAAGTTTTAACAGAAGGGTGTTTAGTTGTTCCAATCGGAAATCCATTGTCAGAAGAAAATCATTCTGAATGGCGAATATCATTTTCCCTAGCTGAGAAAAAACTCGTGCATTTTATGAACCATACTCAGGTACTTTGCTATGGCCTTCTGAAATTATATTTGAAACACGTGATCAATTTAAGGACCGATTGCAAAGGTTTACTCTGCTCTTACTTTCTCAAAACCTCTCTGTTTTATTGTATTGAGGAGGTAAATCTTGAATGGGATAAACATAACTTACTAAAGTGTTTCTGGGCTTGTTTTAAACGTTTATTTCTATGGGTAAGACGGGGGTATTGTCCTAATTATTTCATATCAACAAACAATATGTTTGAAAGCAAAATATATGGGGAAAATCAGACCAGATTAAGGGAACATCTTTTCCATTTGTACGAACAAGGAGTAGATTCACTTCTGCTTATACCTGTGTTACGTGACTTATATACTGATATGTTTGGTAGAACACTTCCCTATACTCCAAACCAAGTAGACATAGAAAACGTGAGCGAATACCAATTCGATATAAATTTTGTGCATATTACTAACCTTTTACTATACTCTTCCCTTGAAAAATTAACACAAGTAAAGATAAAATTGCAAGTATTATTACAACGCCTGTCTAATATACCCCCAGTTCAGAAATATATATTGACGGATTTAATGGACACTGTTAATTGTCAAATAACTCAATACCAGTACCAAAGTATTAACAATTCTGTTTTATCAAATAAGATGAGATACAGGGAATTTCGAAAGTTGTCCAGACATATATTACAAAACTGTACAAAAAAGGATATATGTACTGGATTGTTGCAGTATGCTTCACTGTGTTATTTAACTGGATATTACAATAAAGTTGTCTGTTTAGTTGAACACATTCTGTCTAAGTTTAGACATTTTCAAATATATGTTTCTGTGTATAAAGTATTTTCATGTAAAACACACTACATAGAAGAAATGTGTGGTAAAGGACTGACAAATAAATACAAACGCAGACATGGTGTAGCTCGTTCTTTTATCTGTGTACCGAGTACCGGATTCTATCCAGACGATATTGAAACCGAAATTAATCAACATCAAAATGAATTCTGGTCACTTACATTTATCCCTCCACGGATCTTCTGTTTTGTTCTGTTATTTTTAACATATAACAGAACAAGAATGACAGATTTGAGAGACAATGCATTAAAAGATATGTTTGAATCAGGTAAAGACAAACATTTTATTCGTGAATCAGAGAAGCCTCTTGTGTCAGCTTTAATTCAGAGATGTGTAGAAATTGCAGATAGGTGAAACATCCATGTATACAGGTTAAACTTTTCATCGTCAAACAATCACAAATCATAATTGTTACATTTGTTAACTCTAATAATCAACAAACAGTTGATACCTGTTTCAAAAAACGTTTTGAGGTTCATTGAAAAAATTGTTTTATATCAAAATATGTCTCAAATCAATATTGTAGTATATCAACTACTGTTATTGTTATTGTTGGAAGGGTTACTGTAAAGTAGAATACATCATATGATTTAACAAATGATGTTTTATGGGTTTTTTTATGTTTGAGAAAACCGAAAGGCCGGAATCATGGTGTAGCTCGTTCCTTTCTCTGTGTACCGAGTACCGGATTTTGAGAAAGGAACGTAGAACTTTGAGATGTCAAATATATCCTGGACAATCCTTTGGGGGATTTGACAATCCCCAAAGTTTGGGGGGTATATAGGAATCACATTGTCCGTCCGTCTATTTGGCCGTCTGTCCGTCCGTCCCGCTTCGTATCCGGAACAGAACTTTTGTACCGTAGCACCTAGGATTATCAAACTTGGTATGTGGATGCATCATGAGAAGGCGATGTGTCATGTACCAAATTAAGGTCACTGTGACCTCGACTTTTACCTTTAACCTCTATGATAGTAAAACCTTGTGCATCTTCGTGTCCGGAACTGAACTTTTGTACCGTAGCACCTAGGATTATCAAACTTGGTATGTGGATGCATCATGGGAAGGTGATGTGTCATGTACATGTACCAAATTAAGGTCACTGTGACCTTGACTTTGACCCTTGACCTCTTTGATATGAGGGGTACCCATTCTGTGTAATTAACTTCTTTTACAGCTTTTAACCAAGAAGTCTAAAACTATGCAGGATGTTTCCATATACATTGAACATGTGCACCTCCTATTTTGGTTGGATTATATTATTTTTTTCAGATTTTACGGGTAGTTCAACTTAGTCATATTTCATCAATATCCCATATGAGGGGTACCCATTTTGTGTATTCAACTCCTCTTACAGCTTTTAACCAAGAAGTCTGAAACTTTACAGCATGTTTTTATATACATTGAACATGTGCACCTCCTATTTTGGTTGGATTATATTATTTTGTTCATATTTTATGGGTAGTTTAACTTAGTCATTTTTCAACAATATTCCATATGAGGGATACCCATTTTGTGTAACCAACTCCTCTTACAGCTTTTAACAAACAAGTCTGAAACTTTACAGGATGTTTCTATATACATTAAACATTTGCACCTCCTTTTTTGGCTGGATTATATAGTTACTTAATTATATACGGTCCAATTTTTTTAAAACTGTGCATAGAAATGGAGCATCATAAGAACATGTGCACCTGCCACTATCGGTTTAATCAATTGTTTTTTGTCGAATTATTAACATTTCCATACACAGAATTTTTCACATTACAATTTAGCTATACATACAATTTGTACCCAGATCAAAAGTTGGGAGCCGGGGTATTAGCCTCTCACAGAGACAGTTCTAATTAACATTACTGTGATGACAGTCATTATTTTTGAGTGCCTTGATAAGGCTAGGCTTGGAATATGCCTTTGTCAATAATTTATTTGCAGGCAGCCTGATTCGTTATACTGTGTACCCGTAGTGGGAAAAGGCTTTTCTATACCGAATTAATTGGGAATTAAGCACACTTTTAGCAAAGAAACTATATTGCTGTATAAAAAAGGCAAAATGTCTTGTCTTGGTATGTATGTTTAAAAAACATATTTATCCACAACCAAATAACAGTCTAGAGGCAAATTAAAAACTTTGAAGCTGCCGTCAAGTTAGATTTAACGCGTAAACTTCCACAAGGGAAGTGAGGCCAGGTGATCCGGAATAGTAAGGACCTCGTGTTTAAGGCCAAGTGGTACAAATGGATGGTGACGTTACGCACGGTGTGTACAAATCTATGCATTTTGATAGTATTATTCTAAGTCCTAACTTAAAGGGACTGTAATAATTTTGATAAATAACTTGCAGGGAATATAATACATAATATCTATCAATTAAAAATATTAATGAAAATATACAGAAAAAGTATCATAAATATGATACACTAATAAATTCAACAGATCTAGATACCAGTCATTCACTGAGGATTTGCCTTTTAAATACCTTCAATTGATAAAGACGTTTTTTTTTCACAAAATTAATGATGATATCTTTTTTAATATTGTTTCGATTTTCAAAATTTTATCACATTTAAAAAATTAAAGATTTTCATATTTTCCATACACTATGACTTAAAATTTATTTGCAATGACGTCATAAAAATGTATACCGCTATACGGGTTGTATCTGCAGAATTGCGTACGGAATTTCTGAGTGACGTATTTTCGAGCTCGGTGGTTTTTGAACGGTAACTCACTTTGGCCAAGAAAAATTATTTAAATTATATTGATTTCTTCACTGTAGTCAAGATTTTGTTTCAATAATTCAATATCTGTTTCATGTTTCAAATATAGCCATTTATAATATTTCCTTGACTCTGAATGGCCCATTTTCGAACGATCACCGTTGACTCTTGGACCTTTTTCTTCTGCTATTCAAAGTAATAATGTTTCTGAATACAGTCTAACCTGCTTTAAAGGCCACCTCTATATAAGGGCCACCTGCTTATAAAGGCCAGTAGAATTGTATCCCAATTGCTCTTTATTCATATTATTTGAACCTGTATATATAAAAGCCACCTGCCTATAAAGGCCACTTTTACTGGTTCCCTTGGGTAGCCTTTATAGACAGGTTTGACTGTATTATTATTCCTATCATAATTATTATTCTATAGTGACTGGGAATATAAAAGAATATAATTGATGAAGTAATTTATATACAAATAATAAAATTAATATATTTAATATAACAGCGAAAAGCGCCAACACAACACCCCTAGTTTACGACACGATTACGTTAAATTTTGCAAGTTTGCCAATCCTATAGCAGTATCGTCAAAATCATGACGTTATTGTTAATTTTGGTCATATTTTCGCATCAAATTTAGTCTTTAAGGTTTTATACCGAAAAATCAAGCAAGGTGACATATGTATTTCTTTACATTTTCAGAAAATTTAAATTCAGAACTACATTATGTTAGTTTTTCAAAAACTTGAAGGACAATCTGTTTTTTTTACACTTTTCCCAATTTTTCAGAGCCTGAAAAAATGCAATTTCCCATTAATCCTATGTTAAAATCTCGCCATTTTTGACATTTTTTACGCTTTATAGCTAAAAAAAGTAAAAAGGAGACCCCTATATTTTTTTACATTTTCAGATGTGCCTCAAAAAGTTTTACAGATATGGAAAAAATCTGAAACTTGTAGGATAGTGCCCATTTCTACCACTTGGCCTTAAATAGCTTCAACCGCCACCTGTATATTATAATTACAGATACTTTTTGATATGTAATCTATACTGGTTATTGCTACGTTTGAAAGTTAACTTTAAAATGCGATTTTGTTTCAAATAACAAATTAACAAACCAATCCATGTTCAAACCCAAATTCCAAAGCAAAGCAAAAGTCAGAAACTGTCAAATTAATTTAAATATGCAAACTTTAACCAGGTAAGTGAGAAACAGAGTTCCAAAATTTTAGAATGGCAGGAACATGTAACTGTGTGACGTCCAGGATTATCTTGGATACAGACACACCATACTTGTCAACTATTTTGTGATGATGACTATTATACTTTTCGACTGTCTTGATAAGCCATATATTACAATCAGAACATTATCTTAGTTTAAAATTTATAAATAACAGGTGATTACCCCTCCGAGGAACCCATTCTCACTTACCTTGTGGAGGTTCACGTATTTAATTAATCTGACTTGAACAAGAACCAAACTGTTTGTGTTTGATAATGTTACATAAGACAGCAACACAAAGTAATTATGCTTGTTTATTTTCTCAGTTAGAATACCATTTGCCATTACTTCGTAATGCCTGAGATCTGACAGAGTATTTATGCTTTGATTCGCAATGGAAGCAGACTCTGTTATTCTTCCCTTCCTTTACTGTGTGTTGATCGTAGCGTCTGATCGACATCATTCTGTCATTAAATACAGTCTAACCTCACATCATGTACATCGGTAATCGAGTGATCCAAGGCTCAGTTGATTCACTAACGTTTTCCTACAGTGTCGCCCAATACATAGGTTTGATTTCCATTTGTTGCAGATCTTACTGTGATAAGTTTTCGTTCGTTTACCTAAAGTCTGTAGTGTTCTCCAGATACTCATGTTCTTTATCCGTTATAACAATGACCTCCTTGATATACCCGAGTACATAAGGCAGGTGACATAAGTTATTGTATTGTTGTCTTTGTCTAGGATTGTTTTAAGTATATTTGAAACCCCGTTCTTTCATAAAAATATTACAACTGACAGTTGGCACAGGTTATAGAAAGATATTTTTTTTGACTTCAGGCACTAGCTGGAAGTGTTGCTATCTTTCTTAAACATCAATAAGTCAGTCGTTGTTTTCCTTTTAATTTGAAATTGTAACATCACAAGAACGTTACATTTCGTAATATTAGAGAAACTTTTTTTACGTTTCCTATTTAGCTTTAAAACATACATATTAACAGCTTCGAAAACAATTTCTTAGTTCAAAAGAAATATAACAAAATACAATTGAAAAAAACAAAAATTTCCTGAGGTTAAAATTAGTTTTACATATGTGGGTAAAATGCCCTCCTCTTATGTAATCAAAATTTCACAAATTCTAGTGATGAGGGGAAATCTTTTTAAAGGTAGAATTGTATTTAAAACACATTATTAAGTTTTGGATGCTTTAAAAACTTATAACGCAATCACTTAGATATGTAACTGGTTATTTTTTGCCTGAAGTCTAAAGAGTGGCATTTGAAAGTAACAAGGATTTAGCCTAAAATATCAAATTTAAAATGATAGAAATGATAGCTGAGAGAAATTCAATACAATATTCTATGAAAATTTTTATTTTAAACATTTATGTTCAAACTGTCAATGCATATTTTCTCACATTATTTTCTAGTAAATACTAGTAGGTATACAAAAGGACGTTAATGGCCACCCCGCTCCTCGTGGTGCTCTAAATGCGAAAATCCGCCTTTCACCGCCTTGGTAAGCAAGCTGTTTACGAATCAAGTGTTGTTTAGATATCAGAATATAAATTAGGGATATTTCAAGCGCTGATAAAGCTTTAAAGCCGTCATCTCAATATCGTTGATAAGTATGAAGTCTGTGTATCCAAAATTACACTGTGTTATCTGACATCCAATAGTTTCATATTCCTTTCATTCTCAATTTTAATTACACACGTTTTGTGGGTGTAGCTACATAAACAGGTTACCCCTATCCTTCCACAGAACGCGTCCCATTTGGAGGAAGTTTTTCTATTTATCTTTTTTTAAAATTAAATTGTCATTTTCAGTTTAAATTTTTTATTTTGCCTTCGTATTGTGATTTGCATATGGATTGGTCTGTTTTTATTCGTATTCATTTCGAAAAAATCTTCTGACTTTTCTTGGAATCAAAAGCAGTGTGACACCAAAAAGCAAAGACAAAGGTGAAGTATCTTCACGCCATCGGTGTCAAAACTTAAGCGTTCATATGATCTCACAATTTCCCGCCTTCTTCTTTGTAACGACTTTGACTTTGTAATATTAAAGAAATAATCAACATTAACCCATAAAGCCTCATCGTGATATATTCTTCCGCACGTGAATTCCGGACCGTGTATTGTTCTGCGATATATCACGGGTAAATGTTGATTATTTTAATTCTAACATGTGTTAAATGAAAAGGGTTAAAATAAACTGGATGGACTTTTTCTTCAGAAGTACATTTCACTATCCACTTGTAAAAAGGTCCATTGAAAGAAATCCGTTGTTGAGATTACTTTCATTAAAATTAATGTTTTATGAACGAAAATTACGTCACAACCATTGTTCGCGACAAATAACTTGACGTCATAATTACAGAATTAAAACGGAACAACCATGAGTATGTACTTTGTTATACCACGGCTGGCTCTATTTGTGTTTCATATGAAGGAAAACGCAGATCTTGTAAGAATTATATTTGTTCTGAGCTTTTACGTGGCGAAAATAAAAAATTCAATGGTATAGATTAAACAAATAAAGTAATATAACCTTCCTCTAATACAAACTTACGAGTTAAAATAAGTTGAACACAAAATTTAAGGAAATTATGGCTATGCCATCAGGATACTTTCGAAAAATAAAGCTGATCGAAATAGTACGCTAATGGGTCCTAGACAAATATAATCAACAAAAACAAACATACTAATCGATGTCCGAATCAAAATCCAGAAGCAAAGTAAACACTTTGGAACCGACAAGTCAGGTTAGACACGTGAACTGCCACCAGGGAAGTGAGACCGGGTGCTCCTGAAGGGTAAGTACCTCCTTCACCCGAAACGTGTGCAATCAAAATTGTGTAAAAGGAACGCGGATCTATGGGATGTCAAATATATCTACGGCAATCTTGGACACAGAAACGTCAAACTTATCACTTTAGTTTCGCCCTTCATAGAAATCAGACAGAAAACAAAGAACACACGAAGACGTTTATGTCGAATTGTGAAGGCAAAACATGAATAAACGTTAGCCATTAAGTGTTAACTTCTATCTATAACTGCTCGTCTTATTCGTGACCAGCGATTTCCGTTTGAAGCCTTTTTTACCAGGAGGAAGACATAAGAAATCTTTTAATGGTGTTATACGTCCTAGTCAAACTTTTTTCACTTTGTTTGAGGCGGTTCAGGAAATCTGACTGACCGGAGAAAACCACCAACCTTTAGAAAGCGAACTGATAGATTTTCTTACACTAGGATCTGTCCCGAATGAGACTCAAAGCTAGGCGACAAGAGGTGAGAGGCGCAATGAGACTCAAAGCTAGGCGAGAAGAGGTGAGGTGCGCTGTGATCCGTTTTGAGTGCATTAGGCCACCTGCCGAGACCGGTATCGGTTATTGAAATAAAAGAAAAACGCTTAAAAAATATATGCAATAGTACTTTATTGAGATTTATACACTAGTGACAAATTGAAATAAATCCTTTATATTGATATATTAGGCGTAGAAGGTTTATAATACATGTTCACACTGAGATAGTGTGTTCAATAGTTTTTCTAAAGATACATGTTTAAGATTCATATGATAATTAAAATAACATATAACATATTAACTGTTTATTATCTGACGTTAAATAATACACATACATGATTCAAATAAATAAAAGTAGTTACTTAAAATAAAACAGATTGAAATTAAGTGTAATGTTGCTATGTTTCAAAATAACCAAAATCCCCATTGGCTTCTTATTTTTCAAGTCTTTGAATTTCAAATCTATTATATCAAATTTGTGAAAGAACTGTATGTTCAAAAGGTTTATGAATTTGCCTACTGAATTTTAAATTTGTGGAAACCTAGATAAGCTTTATTCAAATTTATTTGAGTTGTTGTGACAATTTCTCAAAGCACGCTACCACATACATCTCACAAATACTTTATAAAGATGACATAGCTGATGTGTTTGACATTTACAAGATTTACTGAAATGACATCAAATATCAATTTAATAACTAAATATCATGTTTAATGCACTATTCTACTAAACGCTAAGCACTCGCGAGAACGAATGCTGACTACAAAACGTGGTTTGCTAAATTATGTGCGAGATTTACTATACTGAGATACAGGTTCGTTCAAAAAGTTACATCACCCTTAATGTCCAAAAAGAAACGCCACACCTTGTGTAGAAACTAAAATAATTTGTTATATTATTTTACAACAGAAGGTGTTCAAAATTACGACCAACAGTTTTATTAGGCACATAATTACGTATACACAACGTATTATCCACTTGTTGACGAAAATATCATGATGTCAATTAAAAAAACATACTAATCCATGTCCGATTCACAGTCCAGAAGCAAAATAAAAACTTTTGAACTGACAAGTTAGGTTAGACACGTGAACTTCCACCAGGGAAGTGAGGCCGGGTGCTAAGGAAGAGTAAGCACCTCCTGTAAAGCTAGCTACAACCGCCACGTGTGTAATCACAATTGTGTCAAAGGAACGTGGAACTATGAGACGTCAAATATATCCAGGACAGTCCTGGATACAGAGACATCAAACTTATCAATAATACTGTGATGACGGCCATAAAACTTTTTGGAGCCTTGATAAGCCTAGGCTTGCAATATCCCTGAGTCAACAATTTATTTGCAAGCAGCCTACTTCGTTGTACAAAGTCACCGTAGTGGGAACAAGCTCTACCATAGTGTATTAATTGGGAAACAAATACACCATAAGCAGGAGAAGCAGGTATATTGCTGCAAAAAAAGGAAAGTTGACAATAGAAAAATTGAAGTTTGTCATAAAGTTTCAAATGTACCCTTTCGTGTGCGTCATAATTTAGGTATAAGTCTAAATATGAAGCAGAACTTAAGGAATCAGTCGTGTCTTTTATTTCAAGCTCACTAGGATAGCTGACATTTACATAGTTTCCAAATTTAGGATTGTTAAGAGACAGAACGTCATCTATATATATATATATATATATATATATATATATATATATATATATGTATGTTGAGTTAAATGTTTTAGCGACAGTTTTCTCTCCAGATTTAACAAGGTTCTGCATAAATTCTGATTCATAAGAATAAAGAAACAAATCAGCAAGCAATGATGCAAAGTTTGTACCCAATGGTATACCGAAGTAAATGAGTAGTTGATATAAGTACAACTGATCAAAATCGGGTTATCATTAGAAAAAAGTTTAAATTTTTTCTTACATTGCAGAGATGATGCGTCGTGTATCAAGGATATTAGATTTTAACTATTTTGTTTGTTTTCAGTTTCTCTTTCCTCGTATCTCTTCCTTTCTCCGTTTTCCTTTAAAAGGCAAAAAAACTGATTGATGGTCACAATTTATTTCATTTAACACTTTTAACGCATAAAACTTCAAAAAGTTCATTATTAGTAATCAAGCGAGATGTGTGAATTATAAACCTTATTTTTTTACATTTAACAAGGAACTCAAAACTATGGAGAATATTTCTTTAATGATATGGAATAAATTAAATCATTTCATAGGTAGCAGGGAATTAGTTTTCTACAGACAAATGGCCCGGCAAATAAACGACATGTTATTTAGGGACATCAGGGACAATTCACAATCGATATCCAGTGGAAGTAAAGCTGAGGGATTGAGTCTACCGGGTAGTGATCTGGATGTAATGATTGTATTAAAAAATATAACCATTAAACCACAGCATCATCTTGATGTACCAAATGCTGATTTAGTAATGGATACTAGCGGTGTCAAACCTGGATTTACTAAACTTTATAGGTTCAGATCAAAGGGCGGTAGATAAACTTGACATATATGCTTCCGCACTGACTCCAGCCAATGGTCGTTTATACCTATCGAGTTTATTATTTCGTGACAAATTTGTAGAATATTTCAAAGATTATGAGGCTCAAGCTGAAGCACATGGTCCTTGTGCAACTTTTAAGCGCGATGGACGTGAATACGATTTTATGAGGTGTTTTTCGTGCAAAATATGGCCACCTGAAGCAGAAGAATGGATATTAAGACAAAGACGAAATAATTGGCTGTCTTCGGATTTGGTATCAGAAGTTTTAACAGAAGGGTGTTTAGCTGTTCCAATCGGAAATCCATTGTCAGAAGAAAATCATATTGAATGGCGAATATCATTTTCCCTAGCTGAGAAAAAACTTGTTCATTTTATGAACCATACTCAGGTACTTTGCTATGGCCTTCTGAAATTATATTTGAAACACGTGATCGATTTAAGGACCGATTGCAAAGGTTTACTCTGCTCTTACTTTCTCAAAACCTCTCTGTTTTATTGTATTGAGGAGGAAAATCTTGAATGGGATAAACATAACTTACTAAAGTGTTTCTGGGTTTTTTAAACGTTTATTTCTATGGGTAAGACGGGGGTATTGTCCTAATTATTTCATATCAACAAACAATATGTTTGAAAGCAAAATATATGGGGAAAATCAGACCAATTAAGGGAACATCTTTTCATTGTACGAACAAGGAGTAGATTCACTTCTGCTTACCTGTGTTACATGACTTGTATACTGATATGTTTGGTAGAATACTTCCCTATACTCCAAACCAAGTAGACATAGAAAACATGAGCGAATACGAATTCGATAGAAATTTGCATATTACTAACCTTTACATACTTCCCTTGAAAAATTAACACAAGTAAAGATAAAATTGCAAGTATTATTACAACGCCTGTCTAATATACCCCCGTTCAGAAATATGTATTGACGGATTTATGGACACTGTTAATTGTCAAATAACTCAATACCAGTACCAAAGTATTAACAATTCTGTTTTATCAAATAAGATGAGATACAGGGAATTTCGAAGGTTGTCCAGACATATATTACAAAACTGTACAAAAATGGATATATGTACTGGATTGTTGCAGTATGCTACACTGTGTTATTTAACTGGGTATTACAATAAAGTTGTCTGTTTAGTTGAACACATTCTTCTAAGTTCAGACATTTTCAAATATATGCTTCTCGTATGCATCAATTTCATGTAAAAACATACATAGAAGAAATGTGTGGTAAAGGACTGACATAAATACAAACGCAGACATGGTGTAGCTCGTTCTTTTATCTGTGTACCGATACCGGATTCTATCCAGACGATATTGAAACCGAAATTAATCAACATCAAATAAATGTCAGTAACATTTATCCCTCCACGGATCTTCTGTTTTGTTCTGTTATTTTTAACATATAACAGAACAAGAATGACAGATTTGAGAGACAATACTTTAGATAATATGTTTCAATCAGTTGAAGACAGACATTTACATTTTATTTGTGAATCAGAGAAGCCTCTTGTGTCAGCTTTAATTCAGAGATGTGTAGAAATCGCCGATAGGTGAAACATCCATGTATGCAGGTTAAACTTTTCATCCTCAAACAATCACAAATCATAATTGTTACATTTGTTAACTCCAATAATCAGTATAAAGTTGATGCGTGTTTCAAAAAACGTTTTCGGGTTCATTAAAAAATTGTTTTATATCAAAATATGTCTCAATTCAATATTGTAGTATAACAACTACTGTTATTGTTATTGTTGGAAGGGTTACTGTAAAGTGGAATACATGATATGATTTAACAAATGATGTTTAATGGTTTTTTATGTTTGAGAAAACCGAAAGGCCGGAATCATGGTGTAGCTCGTTCTTATATCTGTGTATCGAGTACCGGATTTTGAGAAAGGAACATAGAATTTTGAGATGTCACATATATCCTGGACAATCCTAGACACAGAGTCATCAAATTTCAGACTTATTATACCCTCCGCAAACGAAGTTTGGGGGTATATGGGAATCACCTTGTCTGTCCGTCTGTCTGTCCGTCCCGCTTCGTGTCCGGAACAGACCTTTTGTACTGTAGCACCTAGGATTATCAAACTTGATATGTGGATGCATCATGGGAAGGTGATGTTTCATGTACCAAATTTAAGTCACTGTGACCTTGACTTTGAACTATGACCTCTATGATATGAGGGGTACCCATTTTGTGTAATCAACTTCTTTTTCAGATTTAAACCAAGAAGTCTGAAACTTTGCAGGATGTTTCCATATACATTGAACATGTGCACTTACTATTTTGGTTGGATTATAATTTTTTCAGATTTTACGGGTAGTTGAACTTAGTCATTTTTCATCAATGTCCAATATGAGGGGTACCCATTTTGTGTTATCATCTCCTCTTTCAGCTTTTAACCAAGAAGTCTGAAACTTTACAGGATGTTTTTATATACATTGAACATACCCTCCTATTTTGGTTGGATTATATTATTTTATTCATATTTTATGGGTAGTTTAACTTAGTCATTTTTCAACAATATTCCAAATGAGGGATACCCATTTTGTGTAATCAACTCCTCTTACAGCTTTTATCAAACAAGTCTGAAACTTTACAGGAAGTATCTGTATACATTAAACATGTGCACCTCCTATTTTGGCTGGATTATATAGTTACTCAATAATATATGATCAATTTTTTTTAATTGTGCATAGAAATGGAGCATCATAAGAACATGTGCACCTGCCACTATCGGTTTCATCAATTGTATTTTGTCGAATTATTAACGTTTCCATATACAGAATTTTTCACATTACAATTTGGCCATACATACAATTTGTCCCCAGATTAAAAGTTGGGAGCGGGGGTATTAGCCTCTTTTAGAGACAGTTCTAATTAACATTACTGTGATGACAGTCATTATTTTTTGAGTGCCTTGATAAGGCCAGGCTTGGAATATGCCTTTGTCAATAATTTATTTGCAGGCAGCCTGATTCGTTATACTGTGTACCCGTAGTGGGAAAAGACTTTTCTATACCGAATTAATTTGGAATTAAGAACACTTTTAGCAAAGAAGCTATATTGCTGTATAGAAAAGGAAATATGTCTTGTCTTGGTATGTATTTTTAAAAAACACATTTATCCACAACCAAATAACAGTCCAGAGGCAAATTAAACACTTTGAAGCTGCCGTCAAGTTAGATAAAACGCGTAAACTTCCACCAGGGAAGTGGGGCCAGGTGATCCGGAATAGTAAGCACCTCCTGTTTAAATAGCTTCAACCGGCACGTGTATATTATAATTTCAGATACTTGTTTGATATGTAATCTATACTGGTTATTGCACGTTTCAAAGTTAACTTAAAAATGGGATTTTTTTTCAAATAACAAATCAACAAACCAATCCATGTTCTAACCCAAATTCCAAAGCAAAGCAATAGGTCAGAAACTGTCAAATTAATTTAAATATGCAAACTTTAACCAGGTAAGTGAGAGACAGTGTTCCAAAATTTTAGAATGTCAGGAACATGCAACTGTGGGACGTCCAGGATTATCTGGATACAGACACATCATACTTGTCAACTATTTTGTGATGATGCTATAACACTTTTTGACTGACTTGATAAGCCATGTGTTAGAATCAGAACATTCTCTTAATTCAAAATTTATAAATAACAGGTGATTACCCTTCTGAGGAACCCAGTCTCACTTTCCTTGTGCAGGTTCGTATTTAACTAATCCGATTTGAACAAGAAAACTGTTTGTGTTTGATAATGTTACGTAAGACAGCAACACAGAGTAGTTGTGCTTGGAGTTTATTTTCTCAGTTAGAATACCATTTGCCATTACTTCGTATTTCTATGCCAAGATCTGACAGAGTATTTGCTTTGATTCGCAATGGAAAGCAGACTCTGTCATTCTTCCCTTCCTTTACTGTGTGTTGATTGTAGCGCCTAATCGACATCATTCTGTCATTCAATACAGTAAACTTAAATCATGTCATGGATAATCGAGTGATCCAAGGCACAGTTGATTCACTAACGTTTTCTACAGTGCGCTCAATACATAAGTTTGATTTCATTCGTTGCAGATCTTACTGTGATGACTTTTCGTTCGTTTACCTTAGGTCTGTAGTGTTCTCCAGATACTCATGTTCTTTATCCGTTATAACAATGACCTCCTTGATATACCCGAGTACATCAGACAGGTGACAAAAATTATTGTATTGTTGTCTGTGTCTAGGATTGTTCTAGGTATATTTGGCGCCAAATTGTTTCATAAAAATATTACAACTGACGGTTGGTAAATATTAAGGATATTTCAATTGACTTCAGGCACCACCTCTTAGTGTTGCTATCTTTCTTGAACATCAATCAGACGCTGTTTTCCTTTTAATTTGAAATTGTAACATCACAAGAACGTTACATTTCGTAATTTTATAGAAACTGTTATAAGTGTTTTTTACGCTTTCTATTTAGCTTGAAAACATACATATTAACAGCTCCGAAACAATTTCTTAGTTTCAAAAGAAATATAACAAAATACAATTGAATAAAATCAGATTTTCCTGAGGTTAAAATTAGTTTCACACATGTGGGTAAAATGCCCTCCTCTTATGAAATCAAAACTTCACAACTTCTACAGATGAAGGAAACTATTAACGTAGCATTGTACTTAAAACACATTATTGATCTTTTGATGCTTCAAAAACTAAAAACGCAATCATTTTGACGTGTAATTGTTGTTTCTATTTGCCTGAAGTTTAAAGAGTAGTATTTGAAAGAAAAAAGGATTTAGCCTAAAATATCAAGTTTAAAATGATAGAATTCTCCGAGCGGAGATAAATTCAATACAATATTCTATGGAAAGTGTTATTTTAAACATTTCTGTTCAAACTGTCAATGCATATTTTCTCACATTATTTTCTAGTAAATACTAGTAGGTATACAAAAGGACGCTAATGGTCACCCTGCTCCTCGTGGTGCTCTAAATGCGACGATCCGCCTTTCACCGCCTTGGTAAGCAAGCTGTTTACGAATCAAGTGTTGTTTAGATATCAGGATGTATATTAAGGATATTTCAAGCGCTGATAAAGTATTAATGCCGTTATCTAAATATCGTTCATAAATAAAAAGTCTGTGTATCCAAAATTACACTGTGTTATCTGACATCCAATAGTTCATATTCCTTTCATTCTCAATTTTGATTACACACGTTTTGCGGGTGTAGCTAGAAAAACAGGATATCACTATCCTTCCGCAGCACGCGTTCCATTTAGAGGAAGTTTTTCTGATTATCTTTTTTTAAATTAAATTGTCATTTTCAGTTTAATTTTTTTTTACTTTGCCTTGGTATTGTGATTTGCATATGGATTGGTTTTGTTTTTATTCGTATTCATTTTGACAAAATCTTCTGACTTTTCTTGGAATCAAAAGCAACGTGACAACTTAAAGAAAAAGGCAAAGATGAAGTATCTTCACTCCATCGGTGTCAAAACTTAAGCGTTCATATTTTCTCACTATTTCCCGCCTTCGTCTTTGTAACGACCCTGCTTTGACTTTGTAATATTAAAGAAATAATCAACATTTACCCATAAAGCCTCATCGTGATATATTCTTCCGCACGTGAATTCCGGCCCGTATATTATTTTGCGATATTTCATGGGTAAATGTTAATTATTTTAATTCTAACATGAGTTAAATGAAAAGGGTTGAAATAAACAGTGCGAACTCTTTCTTCAAATTTTATTATCCACTTGTAGAAAGGTCCATTGAAAATATTCCGTTGTTGAGATTACTTTCATTAAAATTAATGTTTTATGAACGAAAATTACGTCACAACCATTGTTCGCGACAAATACCATGACGACATAATTACAGAATTACGGAACAACCATGAGTATGTACTTTGTTATACCACGGCTGGCTCTCTTCATGTTTCATATGACGGAAAACGAAGATCATGTAAGAATTATATTTGTTCTGAGCTTTTACCTGGCTAAAGTACGCTAATGGGTCCTGGAAAACAAAACAAACATACTAATCGATGTCCGAATCACAATCCAGAAGCAAAGTAAACACTTTGGAACCGACAAGTCAGGTTAGACACGTGAACTGCCACCAGGGAAGTGAGACCGGGTGATCCGGAAGGGTAAGCACCTCATTCACCTGCAACGTGTGTAATCAAAATTGTGGAACTATGGAACGTCAAATATATCTAGGGCAATCCTGGACACAGAAACGTCAAACTTATTACTTTAGTTTCATCCTTCATAGAAATCAGACAGAAAACAAAGAACACACGAAGACGTTTATGTCGAATTGTGAAGGCAAAACATAAATTAATGTTAGTCAAAAAGCGTTAACTTTTCTTTATAACTACTCGCCTTATTCGTGACCAGCGATTTCCGTTTGAAGCCTTTTTTACCAGGAGGAAGACATAAGAAATCTTTTAATGGTGTTATACGTCCTAGTCAAACTTTTTTTCACTTTGTTAGAGGCGGTTCAGGAAATCTGACTGACCGGAGAAAACCACCAACCTTTAGAAAGCGAACTGATAGATTTTCTTACACTAGGATCTCTCCCGAATGAGACTCAAACCTAGGCGACAAGAGGTAAGAGGCGCTGTGATCCGTTTAGGATCTGTCCCGATTGAGACTCAAACCTAGGCGACGTGAGAGGCGCTGTAATCCGTTTTGAGTGCATTAGGCCACCTGTCGAGACGGGTATCGTTTATTAAAATATAAAAAAAAACGCTTAAAAATATACGCAATAGTACTTAATTGAGATTTATACTCTAGTGACAAATTGAAATAGATCCTTTATATTGATATAATAGGCGTAGTAGGTTTATAATACATGTTCACCCTGAGAAAGGGTGTTTAATAATTTCTTCTAAAGATACATGTTTAAGATTCATATGAAAATTAAAATAACATATGACATATTATCTGTTTATAATCTGACGTTAAATAATACACATACATGATTCAAATAAATAAAAGTAGTTACTTAAAATAAAACAGATTGAAATTAAGTGTAATGTTGCTATGTTTCAAAATAACCAAAATCCCCATTGGCTTCTTATTTTTCAAGTCTTTCAATTTCAAATCTATTATATCAAATTTGTGAAAGAACTTTATGTTCAAAAGGTTTTTGAATTTGCCTACAAAATTTTAAAATTGTGGAAACCCAGATAAGCTTTATTCAAATTTATTTGAGTTGTTGTGACAATTTCTCAAAGCACGCTACCACATACATCTCACAAATACTTTATAAAGATGACATAGCTGATGTGTTTGACATTAACAAGATTTACTGAAATGAGATCAAATACCAATTAAATAACTAAATATCATGTTTAATGCGCTATTCTACTAAACGCTAAGCATTCGCGGGAACGATTGCTTACTACAAAATGTGGTTTGCTAAATTATGTGCGAGATTTACTTTACTGAGATACAGGTTCGTTAAAAAAGTTACGTCATCCTTAATGTCTAAAAAGAAACGCGGCACCTTGTGCAGAAACTAAAATAATTTGTTTATTATTTTACTACAAAAGGTGTTCAAAATCACGACCAACGGTATTTTTAGGCACATAATTACGTATACACAACGTATAATCCACTTGTTGACGAAAATATCATGATGTCAATTAAAAAACAACATACTAATCCATGTCTAAATCACAATCCAGAAGCAAAATAAAAACTTTGGAACTGACAAGTTAGGTTTAGACACGTGAACTTCTACCAGGGAAGTGAGGCCGGGTGCTCAGGAAGAGTAAGCACCTCCTGTTTAGCTAGCTACAACCGCCACGTGTTTAAACAAAATTGTGTGAAAGGAACATGGAACTATGAGACGTCAAATATATCCAGAACAATCCTGGACACAGAGATATCAAACTTATCAATAATACTGTGATGACGGTCATAAAACTTTTTAGAGCCTTGATAAGCCTAGGCTTGCAATATCCCTGAGTCAACAATTTATTTGCAAGCAGCCTACTTCGTTGTACCAAGTCCCCGTAGTGGGAACAAGCTTACCATAGCGTATTAATTGGGAAACAAAAACACCATAAGCAGGAAAAGCAGGTATATTGCTGCATAAAAAAGGAAAGTTGACAATAGAAAAACTGAAGTCATCACGTTTGTCATAAAGTTTCAAATGTACCAATTCGTGTGCGTCATAATTCAGGTATAAGTCTAAATATGAAGCAGAACTTCAGGAATCAGTCGTGTCTTTTATTTCAAGGCTCACTAGGATAAATGACATTTACATAGTCTCCAAATTTAGGATTGTTAAGAGACAGAACGTCATCTATATATCTGTATGTTGAGTTGAATGATTTGGCGACAGTTTTCTCTCCAGATTTAACAAGGTTCTGCATAAATTTTGATTCATAAGAATAAAGAAACAAATCAGCAAGCAATGATGCACAGTTTGTACCCATTGGTATACCGAAGTAAAGGAGTAGTTGATTAACTACAACTGATCAAAATCGGGTTATCATTAGCAAACAGTTATAATTTTTCATCTTACATTGCAGAGGTGATGCGTCGTGTATCAAGGATATTAGATTTTAACTATATTGTTGTTTTTCAGTTTCTCTTTTCTCGTATCTCTTCCTTTCTCCGTTTTCCTTTAAAGTCAAAAACAAAACTGATTGATGATCACAATTTATTTCATTTAACACTTTTAACGCATAAAAACTTCAAAAAGTTCATTATTAGTAATCACAGCGAGGTGTGTGAATTATAAAACGTTGTGGTTTTTACATTTAAGCAGGAACTCAAAACTATGGACAATATTTCTTTAATGATATGGAATAAATTAAATCATTTCATAGGTAGCAGGGAATAGTTTTCTTAAGACAAATGGCCCGGCAAATAAACGACATGTTATTTAATGACCTCAGGGACAATTCACAATCGATATCCAGTGGAAGTAAAGCTGAGGGATTGGATCTACCGGGTAGTGACCAGGATGTAATGATTGTATTAAAAATATAACCATTAAACCACAGCATCATCTTGATGTACCAAATGCTGATTTAGTAATGGATACTAAAGGTGTCAAACCTGGACTAACTAAACTTTACATAGGTTCAGATCAAAGGGCGGTAGATAAACTTGACATGTATGCTTCCGTACTGACTCCAGCCAATGGTCGTTTATACCTATCGAGTTTATTATTTCGTGACAAATTTGTAGAATATTTCAAAGATTATGAGGCTCAAGCTGAAGCACATGGTCCTTGTGCAACTTTTAAGCTTGAGGGACGTGAATACGATTATATGAGGTGTTTTTCGTGCAAAATATGGCCACCTGAAGCAGAAGAATGGATATTAAGACAAAGACGAAATAATTGGCTGTCTTCGGATTTGATATCAGAAGTTTTAACAGAAGGGTGTTTAGTTGTTCCAATCGGAAATCCATTGTCAGAAGAAAATCATTCTGAATGGCGAATATCATTTTCCCTAGCTGAGAAAAAACTCGTGCATTTTATGAACCATACTCAGGTACTTTGCTATGGCCTTCTGAAATTATATTTGAAACACGTGATCAATTTAAGGACCGATTGCAAAGGTTTACTCTGCTCTTACTTTCTCAAAACCTCTCTGTTTTATTGTATTGAGGAGGAAAATCTTGAATGGGATAAACATAACTTACTAAAGTGTTTCTGGTTTGTTTTAAACGTTTATTTCTATGGGTAAGACGGGGGTATTGTTCTAATTATTTCATATCAACAAACAATATGTTTGAAAGCAAAAATATATGGGGAAAATCAGACCAGATTAAGGGAACATCTTTTCAATTTGTACGAACAAGGAGTAGATTCACTTCTGCTTATACCTGTGTTACGTGACTTATATACTGATATGTTTGGCAGAACCCTTCCCTATACTCCAAACTAAGTAGACATAGAAAACATGAGCGAATACCAATTCGATATGAATTCTATGTATATTTTTAAACTTTTACAATTATCTTCCCTTGAACAATTAACACAAGTAAAGATAAAATTGCAAGTATTATTACAACGCCTGCTAATATACCCCCAGTTCAGAAAAATATATTGACGGATTTTATGGACACTGTTTATTGTCGCATAACTCAATACCAGTACCAAAGTATTAACAATTCTGTTTTATCAAATAAGATGAGATACAGGGAATTTCGAAAGTTGTCCAGACATATATTACAGAACTGTACAAAGATGGATGTATGTACTGGATTGTTGCAGTATGCAACTCTTTGTTATTTAACTGGGTATTACAATAAAGTTGTCTCTTTAGTTGAACACATTCTGTCTAAGTTCAGACATTTTCAAATATATGCTTCTGCGTATGGATCAATTTCATGTGAAAAATTACATAGAAGAAATGTGCGGTAAAGGACTGACATTACAATACAAACGGAGTCATGGTGTAGCTCGTTCTTTTATCTGTGTACCGAGTACCGGATTCTATCCAGACGATATTTAAACCGAAATTAATCAACATCAAGATAAATTTTTGTCAGCAACATTTATTTCTCCACGGATCTTCTGTTTTGTTCTGTTATTTTTAACATATAACAGAACAAGAATGACAGATTTGAGAGACAATATTTTAGATAATATGTTTCAATCAGTTGAAGACAGACATTTACATTTTATTCGTGAATCAGAGAAGCCTCTTGTGTCAGCTTTAATTCAGAGATGTGTAGAAATCTCGAATAGGTGAAACATCCATGTATACAGGTCAAACTTTTCATCCTCAAACAATCTCAAATCATAATTGTTACATTTGTTAACTCCAATAATCAACAAACAGTTGATACGTGTTTCAAAAAACGTTTTGAGGTTCATAAAAAAAATGTTTTATATCAAAATATATCTAAATTCAATATTGTAGTATAACAACTACTGTTATTGTTATTGTTGGAAAGGTTAATGTAGAGTAGAATACATCAAATGATATAACAATGATGTTTTGTGTTTTTTAAGGTAGAGAAAACCGAAAGACCGGAATCACTGTGTAGCTCGTTCTTTTATCTGTGTACCGAGTACCGAATTTTGAGAAAGGAACATAGATGATCCTGAATAGTAAGCACCTCCTGTTTAAATAGCCTGAACCGCCACGTGTATATTACAATTTCAGATACTTGACATGTAATCTAAACTAGTTATTGCTACGTTATAAAGTTAACTTAAAAATGGTATTTTGTTTCAAATAACAAATTAACAAACCTATCCATGTTCAAACCCAAATTCCAAAGCAAACCAAAAGTCAGAAACTGTCAATTTAATTTAAATATGCAAACTTTAACCAGGTCAGTGCGAGACAGTGTTCCAAAATATTAGAATGACAGGAACATGTAACTGTGATACGTCCAGGATTATCTTGGATACAGACACATCATACTTGTCAACTATTTTGTGATGATGACTATAACACTTTTCGACTGTCTTGATAAGTCATGTATTACAATCAGAACATTCTCTTAGTTCAAAATTTATAAATAACAAGTGATTACCCTTCCGAGGAACCCAGTCTCACTTCCTTTGTGGAGGTTCACGTATTTAATTTATCTGATTTGAACAAGAACCAAACTGTTTGTGTTTGATAATGTTACGTAAGACAGCAACACAGAGTAGTTGTGCTTGGAGTTTATTTTCTCAGTTAGAATACCATTTGCCATTACTTCGTATTTCCATGCCAGAGATCTGACAGAGTATTTATGCTTTGATTCGCAATGGAAGCAGACTCTGTCATTCTTCCCTTCCTTTACTGTGTGTTGATCGTAGCGCCTGACCGACATCATTCTGTCATTCAATACAGTCTAACCTCACATCATGTACATCGGTAATCGAGTGATCCAAGGCAAAGTTTATTCACTAACGTTTTCCTACAGTGTCGCCCAATACATAGGTTTGATTTCCATTTGTTGCAGATCTTGCTGTGATGACTTTTCGTTCGTTTACCTTAGGTCTGTAGTGTTCTCCAGATACTCATGCTTTTTATCCGTTACAACAATGACCTCCTTGATATACCCGAGTACATCAGACAGGTGACATAAATTATTGTATTGTTGTCTGTCTCTAGGATTGTTCTAGGTATATTTGACGCCCCGTTGTTTCATATAAATATTACAACTGACAGTTGGCACAGGTTAGATAAAGATATTTTAATTGACTTCAGGCACCGCCTCTTAGTGTTGCTATCTTTCTTCAACATCAATCAGACGCTGTTTTCCTTTTAATTTGAAATTGTAACATCACAAGGACGTTACATTACGTAATTTTATAGAAACTGTTATAAGTGGGTTTTTTTTGTAATGTAAGAGAAACTTTTTTTTACGTTTCCTATTTAGCTTTAAAACATACATATTAGTAGCTTCGAAAACAATTTTAAGTTCAGAAAATTTTTTACAAAATGCAACTGAATAAAACAAAAATTTCCTGAGGCTAAGATTAGTTTCAGGTATGTGGGTAAAATGCCCTCATCAAACCTTTACAAATTCTAGTGATGAGGGAAAATCTTTTTAAAGGTAGCATTGTACTTAAAACACATTATTAAACTTTGGGTGCTTCAAAAACTAATAACGCAATCACTTGGATGTGTAACAAGGATTTAGCCTAAAATATCAAATCTAAAATGATAGAATTCGCCAAGTTAAGAGAAATTCAATACAATATTCTTTAGAAAGTGTTATTTTAAACATTTGTTTTCAAACTATCAGAGATTATTTTCTCATGTAATTTTCTAGTAACCAGATGCTCTAAAGTACCTAAATGTTCAATCCGCCTCTGGGGGTGTTCTAAAGGACGTTAATGGACAAGCCGCCTCTTGAGGTGCTCTAAAGAACGTTAATGGTTAACCCGCCTCTTGAGGTGCTCTAAAGGACGTTAATTGTCAACCCGCTTTTGGGGTGTTCTAAAGACGTTATGGTCAAACCGCCTCTTGAGGTGCTCTAAAGGACGTTAATGGTCATCCCGCCTCTTGAGGTGCTCTTGAGGACGTTAATGGTCAACCCGCCTCTTTGGGTGCTCTAAAGGACGTTAATGTCTAACCCGCCTCTTGAGATGCTCTAAAGAACGTGAATGGTCAACCCGCCTCTTGAGGTACTTCTTAAGGACGTCAATGCCCATCCCGTCTCTTGAGGTGCTCTAAAGGATGTTAATGGTCAACCCGCCACTTGGGGTGCTTTAAAGGACGTTAATGGTCAACCCGCCTTTTGAGGTGACTCTAAAGGACGTTAATGGTCAACCCACCTCTTGAGGTGCCTCTAAATGAAGTTAATAGTAAATCCACCTCTTCAGTTGCCTCTAAAGGACGTTAATGATTAACCCGCTTCTTGAAATGCTCTTAAAGTACGTTAATGGTCAACCCGCCTCTTGGGGTGCTCTAAAGGACGTCAATGGTCAACCCGACTCTTGAGGTACTCTAAAGGAAGTTAATGGTCAACCCGCCTCGTCAGGTGCTCTAAAGGATGATAATGGTCAACCCGACTCTTGAGATGCTCTAAAGGACGTGAATGGTTAACCCGCCTCTTGAGGTGCTCTAAAGGATGTTAATGGTCAACACACCTCTTGAGGTGTCTCTAAAGGACGTTAACGGTAAACCCACCTCTGGATGTGCCTCTTAAGGACGTTAATGGTCAACCCACCTCTTGAGGTGCTCTAAAGGACGTTAATGGTCAACCCGCCTCTTGTGGTGCTTTAAAGGACGTTAATGGTCAACCCGCCTTTTGAGGTGTTCTAAAGGAATTTAATGGTCAACCCGCCTCTATGGATGTTTTGAAGGACGTTAATGGTCAACCCGCCCCTTGAAATGCTCTAAAAGACTTTAATGGTCAACCCGCCTCTTGAGGTGCTCTAAAGGACGTTAATGATCAACCCGCCTTTTGATGTGCCTATAAAGGATGTTAATGGTCAACCCGCCTCTTGAGGTGCTCTAAAGGACGTTAATGGTCAATCCGCCTCTTGAGGTGCTCTAAAGTACGTTATTAGTCAATCCGCCTACTACCGCCCTAGTAAGCAAGCTGCTTACGAATCAAGTGTTGTTTAGATATATATTAAGGATATTTAAAGTGCTGATAAAGTTTTAAGGCCGTCATCTCAATATCGTTGATAAGTTTGAAGTCTGTGTTTCCAAATTACACTGTGTTATCTGACATCCAATAGTTTCATATTCCTTTCATTCTCAATTTTGATTACACACGTTATGCGGGTGTAGCTAGAAAAACAGGATATCACTATCCTTCCGCAGCACGCGTTCCATTTGGAGGAAGTTTTTCTATCTTTTTTAAAATTAAATTGTCATTTACAGTTGATTTTTTTTATTTTAACTTGGTATTGTGATTCGTATATGGATTGAGTTTTTTTATTCGTATTCATTTGAAAAAAATTTATCACTTTAGCTTCATAGAAATCAGACAGAAAACAAAGAACACACGAGAACGTTTAGTAGGATAGCCAAGTCCAAATTGTGCGTTGGTTTTAAAATTTGAGACCTTCCGCGGTAAATAAAAAGGGATTACTTTTTGGCAAGTGTCTGAACCCGAAAAAAAATCGCCATTTTCAGAATCGTTTTTATACCATTAAATTAACATTTCTAGCTACGAATATGATGCAAGCGTGTGAGGAATTAACTAAACTTTCTACATGTATCATATAAATAGGGTCTACATTTAAAAAAAATAAATGATAAATAAATAAATAAATAAATAATAAATTCTACAGAGAAATAAGTTAGTGCTGGGACACAGTATGTTGAGCAGGTTACAAAATGTCTAGCAGGTTAGAGATGATAATAAATAAATAAATAAATCAGAAATTGTTCAGAGAAATAAGTTAGAACTGGGACACAATATGTCAGCAGTTAATAAATAAATAAATAAGAAATTCTACAGAGAAATAAGTTAGAGCTGGGACACAATATGTCAGCAGTTAATAAATAAATAAATAAATAAATAAATAAATAAATAAATAAATAAATAAATAAATAAATAAATCAGAAATTCTACAGAGAAATAAGTTAGAGCTGGGACACAGTATTTTGAGCAGGTTACAAAATGTCTACCAGGTTAGAGATGATAATAAATAAAAATAAATAAATAAATAAATAAATAAATAAATAAATAAATAAATAAATAAATAAATAAATAAATAAATCAGACATTCTACAAAGAAATAAGTTAGAGCTGGGACACAGCATGTTGAGCAGATTAGTGATGATAAATAGGGTAAATAAATAAAGAGAGATCCAAATAAGTTGCATTTTGTCTTTCCTCAAGGTACTTACATGAAATGTGGCATGGGTACAATGGAAAGTAACCTCAGATATTTTTTGGAAAAATAAAACAAATATTTTTATATTAACAAAATTAACATTTAAAAAATAAAAGATATTGAATTACTAAAAAGTTAAATAAAAAATTTATGAACAGGCAAATAGTTTTGTCATATTGTTGTTTGTTAAATGAATTGCAAGTGGGCCATAATAGCATTTAAAAGGACCAAAATTGTCTTAATTATCAAATTTAATTTAGAAACTACACAAACAGGTGATTTTATGGGGAACAGGTACTTTCTAGTTGTTCTGGCTGTGATAAATAGATAAATCATTTACAAATAAATCAAAAACTATGGGATCATATGGCAGTGTTCATTCTAGAAAAGGGCTGTTGATCCTTTATTTTGCCAAATGGCACCATTGTAAAGGCCATAGTGGGCCACATTTGAAATTAGATTTCAATTGCAACGGTTCAAAATATTTGATAGTATTGCCATATACAAAAGCTACATTATAGGAAACTTTTAAAAACTTCATTACAAAAGCTTTTACCTCAGCCAAAAAGACTACAAGTCACATCAAACATTAGATGTATGCAAAATTATTGATGTTAGTCAACTTGTTATTAGAGGAATTTTTATTAGAAATGAACCCATCTGAAAAAATCCTAGAATTAACACTCATGGTTATTACTGTTTACACATAACGGGACATTTTACTGCATTATGTGTGACTAAACCAACTTTGTAAATTGTAATAATGCTGAATGTCTCATTTCATGTAAAATTAAAACATAACAATATCTTTAATACACTAGAAATTAGATATCATCAGACATTTATGAATGTTTCATTTTATAGAATTAAAAAATCAACACATATCAATATCCTTAACATACTGGGAATTATATACCATTACATATTTATGAATTGAATGTTTTTCTTGATACTGAATACCCCTTTTTTCACCACACGAAATGCTTTTTATGCACCCTTGTCTAAAGTGTAGCATACAGGTAACAGCATAGGTTAAAATCTTACTATGGCAGAAAGTTCTCTTGTTGAGGGGTGTGTTTTACCTCAGGGATGAAGCCTAACTATTTTGAGTTTGGGGCCAGCTGACTTCATAAAAGAATTTGTAACAGTAATAAATGGCTTAAATGTGTAAACATTAAGTGACCCACACTCGATTTTAGAAGCCATTGGCTCCTGGGCCCCTGCAAATCTTCATCCCTGTACCTAGTTTCCCCCTTAATCTCATTTACCTGATTATAATTGAAATAATCTTGAATGGAGTGTGTATACCAACCAATCAATTCTAAATTTAAAGGATAAATCAATAAATCTGGAATAGGCCTGTGTGTTACAATTAATTTGAATTCTTTTGAACTAATAATGTCCATTTAGATACACTGTGTCATGAATTTCACTGCATTTGCATCAACGTATTTCTTAATGCTATTATCTGATTATCAAACCAGTTCCCATGAATTTTCCTGAAAGAAGGTGATATTTATTTATCAGACTTTTACAATTTTACAGAAATTACTGAAATTACTAAATATTTTACAGATCTGTATTTAACCATTATAATATGGAGTTAAATTTTTAACCAAGTCAAATGAAATCCACATGATTGGTATTTACTTTTCCTATTTCCTACTTCCACATAGTCTATTTTAAATGTTATTTGTGTTATGTCAAGTAGATTTAAAACTTTTAATGAAGCAAAATAATAAACTTTTCATGTCTAAATTGTACTAAAATAATAATGCCGGGGTTATTGGCATCAGAACAGAAACCAACATTTAAATAATAAAGACCAATGTTGTGTTGACTGTGGCTAAACTATCATGTGAGATGTTTCCTCATTTTGGGAAATATTTCATTAAGAAAAGTCCAGTCTACCCCTCTTTAATGATGCTAACTGATTTATCCAATGATATGTACTGATATGACAGACAGGTCCTGTTTATATTTTGCCAGCAAAGCAAAATCAGTTGGTAATTTTCAGTAATTCTGAGTCCCTAACTAGCCCTACATGAGCAGGTTGCACTGTACACTGTATTGGTACAGATCCCCGAATCCATATGGGTAAAATCAGAACATATGCATGCGTATCTAATGTGTTCGATAGCCATGCAGATCGATCATACATGACAAGTAAGGCAAAAAAGCTTGACTATTTTGTCCAAAATACACGATGACATTTTCTGCATGCTAAAATTGTGATCGAAGCGGGACGAATGCTAATCAAATATGTCCGACTGGAAGTAGTTCCAAAAAATCGGCAGATTAGACGAGAAATGGAGAGAAAATACAATATTTTTAAGAAAAAACTTACTTTATTTCAACAAAAATATCTCCACAGCGTCTCTCGATTATCAAATTTATACATTACATACAATAAGGAAACTGTCTTAGCATTTTTTCTGTGTCAAATTAGCCGGAAAGGGGGCGGCCCATGATCGAGAATCCGACAATGTCATTGATTTTTTCGACATTTGAAACTGGTACGTTTTTTGTGTAAAGAAAATTATTTGACAAATTATACATCAAAATAACCGTGAGAAAAAGTTCTTTCCGTTCATGTAAAAACATCTTTGGTGCATGAGGAACTGCGTACACAGAATGATATTTTTAAAGTTTCAATTTTCAATTTTTCGCCGGTGCCTAACATTCAATTACAATTTTAATTGTTAAATTCTCACCGACTTTGATAAATATCGTCTTTAATGACTTACTTTTGTCCTCAAAAGACGATAAAATACAACAAATAGTATTAAAAACTCGCAGTGAAAAAAATATTATGTAATTTTACCGCCTCTAGTGAATTCAAATTTTTGACCATTTTTTCACTTTGTTTGCGCTTGAAATTTTGTTAGATGAATCAATGCGCTGGCCGGGTTGGCTATCCTACTGTTGATTAATGTAATTAAGATTTCAACAGACTGAATACCGATAGCACCAGCTAAAACGACCTTCAGAATGCCATTGATCAATGTAATTAAGATTTCAACAGACTGAATACCGATAGCATCAGCTCAAATGACCTACTGAATGCCACTGATCAATATAATTAAGATGTCAACAGATTGAATACAGATGCAATCAGTTCAAATGATCTACAGAATGTCATTGAATAATGTAATTAAGATTTCAACATACTGAATACCGATGACATCTTCTCAAATTACGTACAGAATGCCATTGATCAATGTAATTAAGATTTCAACAGAATGAATATCGAAAGCATCAGCTCAAATGATCTTCAGAATGTCATTGATCAATGTAATTTAGATTTCAACAGATTGAATACCGACGGCATCAGCTCAAGTGATCTACAGAATGTCATTGATCAATGTAATTAAGATTTCAACAGACTGAATATCGATAGCATCAGCTCAAATGATCCACAGAATGTCATTGATCAATGTAATTAAGATTTCATTAGACTGAATACCGGTGGCATCAGCTCAAATGATCTACAGAATGGCATTGATCAATGTAATTAAGATTTCAACAGACTGAATATCGATAGTATCAGCTCAAATGATCCACAGAATGTCATTGATCAATGTAATTAAGATTTCATTAGACTGAATACCGGTGGCATCAGCTCAAATGATCTACAGAATGGCATTGATCAATGTAATTAAGAATTCAACAGACTGAATACCGATGACATCAGCTCAAATGACCTTCAGATTGCAATTGATCAATGTAATTAAAATTTCAACAGACTTAATACCGCTAGCATCTTCTCAAATTACGTACAGAATGCCATTGGTCAATGTAATTAAGATTTCAACAGACTGAATACCGATGGCATCAGCTCAAATGATCTACAGAATGTCATTGATCAATGTAATTAAGATTTCAACAGACTGAATATCGATAGCATCAGCTCAAATGATCTACAGAATGTCATTGATCAATGTAATTAAGATTTCAACAGACTGAATACCGATGGCATCAGCTCAAATGATCTACAGAATGTCATTGATCAATGTAATTAAGATTTCAACAGACTGAATATCGATAGCATCAGCTCAAATGATCTACAGAATGTCATTGATCAATGTAATTAAGATTTCAACAGACTGAATACCGATGGCATCAGCTCAAATGATCTACAGAATGCCATTGATCAATGTAATTAAGATTTCAACAGACTGAATACCGATGGCATCAGCTCAAATGACCTACAGAATGCCATTGATCAAAGTAATTAAGACTTCAACAAACTAAATACCGATGGTTTTAGCTCAAATGATCTACAGCATGTCATTGATCAATGTAATTAAGATTTCAACAGACTGAATACCGATGGCATTAGCTCAAATGATCTACAAAATGTCATTGATCAATGTAATTAAGACTTCAACAGACTGAATACCGATGACATCAGTTCAAATCGTCTACAAAATGTCATTGATCAACTGATTGAATACAGGTGGCATCAGCTCAAATGATCCACAAAATGTCATTGATCAATGTAATTAGATTCCAATAGACTGAATACCGATGACATCAGCTCAGATGATCTACAAAATGCCATTGATTAATGTAATTAAGATTTAAACGGAATAATACCGATGGCATCAGCTCAAATGATCTACAAAATGTCATTGATCAATGTAATGAAGGTTTCAACAGACCGAATACCGATGGCATCAGCTCAAATGACATTGAGAATGTTATTGATCAATGTAATTTAGATTTCAACAGACTGAATACCGATCGCATCAGCTCCAATTCCCAACAGAATGTTATTGATCATTGTAAATAAGATTTTAACAGACTGAATACCGATGGCATCAGCTCAAATGATCTACAAAATGTCATTGATCAATGTAATTAATATTTCAACAGATTGAATACCGATGGCATCAGCTCATATGCCCTACAGAATGCCATTGATCAAAGTAATTAAGACTTCAACAGACTGAATGCCAATGGCATCAGCTGAAATGATCTACAAAATGCCATTGATCAATGTAATTAAATTTCAACAGATTGAATACAGATGACATCAGCTCAAATTGTGAACAGAATGTCATTGATCATTGTAATTAAGATTTCAACAGACAGAATGCCGATGGCATCAGCTCAAATGATCTACAGAATGTCATTGATCAATGTAAATAAGATTTCAACAGACAGAATGCCGATGGTATCAGCTCAAATTGTCTACAGAATGTTATTGATCAATGTATCAAGATTTCAACAGACTAAATACCGATGGCATCAGCTCAAATGATCTACAGAATGTCATTGTTCAATGTAAATAAGATTTAAACAGACTGAATACCGATGGCATCAGCTCAAATGATCTACAGAATGTCGTTGATCAATGTTATTAAGATTTTAACAGACGCATATCGATGGCTTCAGCTCAAATGATCTACAGAATGTTATTGATCAATTGTATTAAGATTTCAACAGACTGAATACCGCCGGCATCAGCTCAAATGATCTACAAGATGTCATTGATAAATGTATCAAGATTTCAAATGTGCAAGGCTTAAGCTAAGGTAATTTTAATTTAAGATTGATTCTTAAACAGGGATCAAGTGTTCGAGTTTCAATATAGATATTTATTGTTAGAAGTCCTGCTAACAATACTGTACTGTATATGGTATTTCCTATTCCAAACAATTATATAATAGGCGTTATGTGTTTGTTATAGTGACTTATGTGCAATCTACCTTGAAAATTGCTATGTGCCTACGCCTCTCTCTCTCTCTCTCTCTCTCTCTCTCTCTCTCTCATTAATATATTATTCATCATAATATGACAACGAGCCCCGAGGGGAATTTCGTCTCAGTAGCTTTCGGTAGAGTCAGACTCCGTTGTCACTTTATGATTACATGAAAAACTATAACGAGTCTGTAAACTTTTAACTTTGACTGTATTCTGTATTTTAATATTAAATATGTTTTAACAATATGGCGGCAATCTGCTAAAAAAAACAAATTAACGATGTAAGTAAATGTCCAATAACAATATTCACTAAATAAAACAGTTATTATGCGGTTTTTCGCTAAAAGATATAAAATACTGTTAAAACTGGTTGATCGGTTAAATCCGATACAACCGCACGGTACTCCAGCTATCCGAGAAGTCCCTAACACTCGGGATTTCTCTAAATTGAAACCTTAATCCGTCTACCCAGAAAAGATTAATTTAAAGAAATTTGATTGGCTGATTATTGAAAAGTTGGGTAGACCCTTATTATATAACATTGAAGACTTGTAAGTCATGTAACACGTGAACAAACAAATGGTAAATAAGAATTAACGAAATAAGGATTACATCATATTAAGGTGCTAATTAAATGTCACAACATCAATAATATCTCAAAAGAGAGTATTGACGGATTAAGAATAAGTTAATTCTAAAGTAAATATTATATAGAAAACCAATTTAAAATAATGTTCATCTGGTTGGAATTAAAATGTCTAAAATATAGTAAAACTAACGAAAAAGTTGATAAATATTGAAAAGTTCAAAATAACTAAAAAGACCACAGTCACAATATATTGATATGTGCTTACGCCCCTCTCTCTCTCTCTCTCTCTCTCTCTCTCTCTCTCTCTCTCTCTCTCTCATTTATTTATGATTTATCAGATATTGCTATATGCTAAAGATTCCCTCTCTCTCTCTTTCTCTCTCTCTCTATCTCTCTCTTTCTCTTTCTCTCTCTCATTAATTTATGATTTATCAGATATTGCTACACTAATGCTCTCATTAATTTATAATTGGGCATATATTTATATGTGCTTACGCCTCTCTTTCTCTCTCTCTCTCTCCTCTCTCTCTCTCTCATTAATTTATGATTCATCAGATATTGCTATATGCAAACGGTTCCTCCTCTCTCTCTCTCTCTCTCATATTAATTTATGATTTAACATATATTGCTATATGCTAACGGTTCCCCCTTCTCTCTCTCTCTCTCTCTCTCTCTTCCCTCCTCTCTCTCTCTTCTCTCTCTCATATTAATCTATGATTTATCAGATATTGCTATATGCTAACGGTCCCCTCTCTCTCTCTCTCTCTCTCTCTCTCTCTCATATTAATTATGATTTATCACACATATATATTATATCAGCTCAACACTTATTATTTCCTAGGATATTTGATATAGAAGAGGTCAATGTATACCTATGAAAATTGTCGTTAAATCACTAATGATGAATTAAATTGAGACATAACCAGCTATAGGTTAAGTAACAGAAAATTTGACCTTTGCAGTGCGCTAAGAGCAATGTGTAGAGGATGTGTTCTATGCGTGCCATGCCTGTGGTGACATTGGATCTCATATTTAAGGTCTCCTCCAAAAGACATCATGACTTTCATTACTAAATGCCGAGTGCTTGGTGAAAAAACAGTCACTACCTATTTTCAGATCTTGCTCAGACCTGGCCGGGGTTTGAACCCATAACCTATTAGATACGAAGCGATCACTATATCACTGACCTACCGTAGTGGTTTAAATGATGATGAACTAAAAAAAGTTATAATTATATGATTTAATCTTACATTGCACAGATGTTAGATTTTAACTATTTTGTTGGTTTTCATTTTCGCTTTCCTCGTGTCTCTTCCTTTTTCCGTTTGACTTTAAAAGACGAAAACAAAACCGAATGATAATCACAATTTATTTCATTTAACACTTAGAAACAGTATAAAAGTTAAGTGTTAATAATTAAAGCTAGACGTGTTACTTGTACCTTTTATGAGCTTGTTTTTTGACATTTGGAAAGGAACTGAAAACTATGGAGAATATTTCGTTAATGGTTTGGAATAAATTAAATTCTTTTATAGGTAGCAGGGAATTAGTATACTACATACAAATATATCGTCAGATATTTGATGTGATAAAGAATGACCACAGGGAAAGTGCGCAGCAGATATCAAGTGGAAGTAGAGCTGAGGGATTGAATCTACTGAGTAGTGATATGGATATCATGCTTGTCTGTAAAATGATAACCGTAAAACCACAGCATCATCTTAATGTACCAAATGCTGATTTAGTAATGGATACTAAAGGTGTCAAACCTGGATTTACTAAACTTTACTTAGGTTCAGATCAAAGAGCGGTAGATAAACTTGACATATATGCTTCCGCACTGACTCCAGCTAAAGGTCGTTTATACCTATCGAGTTTATTATTTCGTGACAAATTTGTAGAATATTTCAAAGGTAATGTGACTCAAGCTGAAGCACATGGTCCTTGTGCAACTTTTAAGCATGAGGGACTTGAATACGATTGTATGAGGTGTTTTTCGTGCAAAATATGGCCACCTGAAGCCGAAGAATGGATATTAAGACAAAGACGAAATAATTGGCTGTCTTCGGATTTGATATCAGAAGTTTTAACAGAAGGGTGTTTAGTTGTTCCAATTGGAAATCCATTGTCAGAAGAAAATCATATTGAATGGCGAATATCATTTTCCCTAGCCGAGAAAAAACTCGTGCATTTTATGAACCATACTCAGGTACTTTGCTATGGCCTTCTGAAATTATATTTGAAACACGTGATCGATATAAGGACCGATTGCAAAGGTTTACTCTGCTCTTACTTTCTCAAAACCTCTCTGTTTTATTGTATTGAGGAGGAAAATCTTGAATGGGATAAACATAACTTACTAAAGTGTTTCTGGGCTTGTTTTAAACGTTTATTTCTATGCGTAAGACGGGGGTATTGTCCTAATTATTTCATATCAACAAACAATATGTTTGAAAGCAAAATATATGGGGTAAATCAGACCAAATTAAGGGAACATTTGTTCCATTTGTACGAACAAGGAGTAGATTCACTTCTACTGATACCTGTGTTACGTGACTTATATACTGATATGTTTGGCAGAACCCTTCCCTATACTCCAAACCAAGTAGACATAGAAAACATGAGCGAATATAACTTTGATAGATTTATAGATATTCATAACCTTGTCTTTTTTACATCCCTTGAAGAATTAACACAAGTAAAGATAAAATTGCAAGTATTACAACGCCAGCCAAATACAACCCCAGTTGAGAAAATTATATTGACGAATTTAATGGACACTGTTAATTGTCAAATGACTCAATACCAGTACCAAATTATTAACAGTTCTGTTATATCAAATAAGATGAGATATAGGGATTTTCGAAGGTTGTTAAGACATATATTACAGAACTGTACAAAGATGGATATATGTACTGGACTGTTGCAGTATGCTACACTGTGTTATTTAACTGGGTATTACAATAAAGTTGTCTCTTTAGTTGAACACATTCTGTCTAAGTTCAGACATTTTCAAATATACACTTGTGTGAATGGATTTATTTCATGTAAAAAACGTTACATAGAAGAAATGTGCGGTAAAGGACTGACATTACAATACAAACGGAGTCATGGTGTAGCTCGTTCTTATATCTGTGTACCGAGTACCGGATTTTATCCAGACGATATTCAAACCGAAATTAATCAACATCAAGATAAATTTTTGTCTGCAACATTTATCCCTCCACGGATCTTCTGTTTTGTTCTGTTATTTTTAACATATAACAGAACAAGAATGACAGATTTGAGAGACAATGCTTTAGATAATATGTTTCAATCAGTTGAAGACAGACATTTACATTTCATTCGTGAATCAGAGAAGCCTCTTGTGTCAGCTTTAATTCAGAGATGTGTAGAAATCTCGAATCTCGAATAGGTGAAACATCCATGTATTCAGGTCAAACTTTTCATCCTAAAACAATCTCAAATCATAATTTGTTAACTCCAATAATCAACAAAAAATTGATACGTATTTCAAAAAACGTTTTGAGGTTTATTAAAAAAATTGTTTTCTATCAAAATATATCTAAATTCAATATTGTAGTATAACAACTCATGTTATTGTTATTGTTGGAAGGGTTACTGTAGAGTAGAATACATCAAATGATATAACAAATGATGTTTTGTGTTGTTTAAGGTAGAGAAAACCGAAAGGCCAGAATTATGGTGTAGCTTGTTCTTATATCTGTGTACCGAGTACCGAATTTTGAGAAAGGAACATAGAACTTTGAGATGTCAAATATATCCTGGACAATCCTAGACACAGAGTCATCAAACTTCAAACTTATTAACATTAATGTGATGACAGCCATTATTTTTAAGCACACTTTTAGGGAATTAAGCACACTTTTAGCAAAGAAGCTATATTGCTGTATAGAAAAGGCAAAATGTCTTGTCTTGGTATGTATGTTTAAAAAACACATTTATCCACAACCAAATAACAGTCCAGAGGCAAATTAAAAACTTTGAAGCTGCCGTCAAGTTAGATTAAACGCGTAAACTTCCACAAGGGAAGTGAGGCCAGGTGATCCGGAATAGTAAGCACCTCCTGTTTAAATAGCTTTAACTGCCACGTGTATATTATAATTTCAGATACTTGTTTGCTACGTTTCAAAGTTAACTTAAAAATGGGATTTTGTTTCAAATAACAAATTAACAAACCAATCCATGTTCAAACCCAAATTCCAAAGCAAAGCAAAAGTCAGAAACTGTCAATTTAATTTAAATATGCAAACTTTAACCAGGTCAGTGCGAGACAGTGTGCCAAAATTTTAGAATGACAGGAACATGTAACTGTGAGACGTCCAGGATTATCTTGGATACAGACACATCATACTTGTCAACTATTTTGTGATGATGACTATAACACTTTTCGACTGTCTTGGTAAGTCATGTATTACAATCAGAACATTCTCTTAGTTCAAAATTTTTAAATAACAAGTGATTACCCTTCCGAGGAACCCAGTCTCACTTCCTTTGTGGAGGTTCACGTATTTAATTAATCTGATTTGAACAAGAACCAAACTGTTTGTGTTTGATAATGTTACGTAAGACAGCAACACAGAGTAGTTGTGCTTGGAGTTTATTTTCTCAGTTAGAATACCATTTGCCATTACTTCGTATTTCTATGCCAGAGATCTGACAGAGTATTTATGCATTGATTCGCAATGGAAGCAGACTCTGTTAATCTTCGCCTTTACTGTGTGTTGATCGTAGCGCCTGATCGACATCATTCTGTCATTCAATACAGTCAAATTTCAAATCATGTCCATCGATAATCGAGTGATCCAAGGCACAGTTGATTCACTAACGTTTTGCTACAGTGCCACCCAATACATAGGTTTGATTTTCTATTTGTTGCAGATCTTGCTGTGATAAGTTTTCGTAAGTACGTTAATGGTCCCGCCTCTTGAGGTGCTCTAAAGGACGTTTATGGCCAACCCGTCTCTTGAGGTGCTCTAAAAGACGTTAATGGTCAACCCACCTCTTGAGGTGCTCTAAAGGACGTTTATGGCCAACCCGTCTCTTGAGGTGCTCTAAAGGACGTTTATGGTTAGCCCGTCTCTTGGGATGCTCTAAAGAACACTAATGGTCAACCCGCCTCTTGAGGTGCTCTTAAGTACGTTTTTAGTCAATCCGCCTATTACCGCCTTGGTAAGCAAGTTGCTTACAAATCAAGTGTTATTTAGATATCGGAATATATATTAAGGATATTTCAAGCGCTGATAAAGTTTAAAGACCGTCATCTCAATATCGTTGATAAGTATGAAGTCTTTGTATCCAAAATTACACTGTGTTATCTGACATCCAATAGTTTCATATTCCTATCATTCTCAATTTTGATTACACACGTTTTGTGGGTGTAGCTAGAAAAACAGGATATCACTATCCTTCCGCAGCACGCGTTCCATTTAGAGGAAGTTTTTCTGATGATCTTTTTTTAAATTAAATTGTCATTTTCAATTTATTTTTTTTTACTTTGCCTTGGTATTGTGATTTGCATATGGATTGGTTTTGTTTTTATTCGTATTCATTTTGACAAAATCTTCTGACTTTTCTTGGAATCAAAAGCAACGTGACACTTAAAAGCAAGGCAAAGGTGAAGTATCTTCACTCCATCGGTGTCAAAACTTAAGCGTTCATATTTTCTCACTATTTCCCGTCTTCGTCTTTGTAACGAACCTGCTTTGACTTTGTAATATTAAAGAAATAATCAACATTTACCCATAAAGCCTCATCGTGATATATTCTTTCGCATGTGAATTCCGGACCGTATATTATTCTGCGATATATCATGGGTAAATGTTAATTATTTTAATTCTAACATGAGTTAAATGAAAAGGGTTGAAATAAACAGTGCGAACTCTTTCTTCAGATTTTATTATCCACTTGTAAAAAGGTTCATTGAAAGTATTCCGTTATTGAGATTACTTTCATTAAAATTAATGTTTTATGAACGAAAATTACGTCACAACCATTGTTCGCGACAAATAGCATGACGACATAATTACAGAATTACGGAACAAACATGAGTATGTACTTTGTTATACCACGGCTGGCTCTCTTCATGTTTCATATGAAGAAAAACCCAGATCATGTAAGAATTATATTTGTTCTGAGCTTTTACCTAGCAAAAATAGAAACACTCAATCGTATAGATTAAATAAATAAAGTAATATAACCTTCCTCTGAGACAAACTTACGAGTTAAAATAATTTGAATACAAAGTTGTAAGAAATTATGGCTATGCCATCAGGATACTAAAGACGAAAAAATCAGATCGAAAAAGTACACTAATGGGTCCTGGACAACAAAGCAAACATACTAATCCATGTCCGAATCACAATCCAGAAGCAAAGTAAACACTTTGGAACCGACAAGTCAGGTTCGACACGTGAACTGCCACCAGGGAAGTGAGACCGGGTGATCCGGAAGGGTAAGCACCTCCTTCACCTGTAACGTGTGTAATCAAAATTGTGGAACTATGGAACGTCAAATATATCTAGGGCAATCCTGGACACAGAAACGTTAAACTTATCACTTTAGTTTCACCCTTCATAGAAATCAGACAGAAAACAAAGAACACACGAAGACATGTATGCCGAATTGTGAAGGCAAAACATGAATAAACGTTAGCCATTAAGCGTTAACTCCTATCTATAACTGCTCGCATTATTCGTGACCAGCGATTTCCGTTTCAAGCCTTTTTTACCAGGAAGAAGACATTAGAAATCTTTTAATGGTGTTTTACGCCCTAGTCAAACTTTGTTCACTTAGTTTGAGGCGGTTCAGGAAGGATGGCGTAAATCTGACTGACCGGAGAAAACCACCAACCTTTGAAAGCGAACCGATAGATTTTCTTACACTAGGATCTGTCCCGAATGAGACTCAAACCTAGGCGACAAGAGGTGAGAGGCGTTGTAATCCGTTTCGAGTGCATAAGGCCATCCACCGAGACCGGTATCGGTAATTAAAATTAAAAAAACACTTAAAAATACATGCAATAGTATTTTATTGAGATTTATACACTAGCGACAAATTCAAATGAATCCTTTATATTGATATAATAGGCGTAGAAGGTTTATAATACATGTTCACACTGAGATAGTGTGTTTAATACTTTCATCTAAAGATACATGTTTAAGATTAATATGATAATTAAAATTAATGTGACATATTAACTGTTTATTATCTGACGTTAAATAATACACATAGTATACATGATTCAAAAAAAAAAAAGTCGTTACTTAAAATAAAACAGATTGAAATTAAGTGTAATGTTGCTATGTTTCAAAATAACCAAAATCCCCATTGGCTTCTTATTTTTTCAAGTCTTTCAATTTCAAATCTATTATATCAAATTTGTGAAAGAACTATATGTTCAAAAGGTTTTTGAATTTGCCTACTGAATTTTAAATTTGTGGAAACCTAGATAAGCTTTATTCAAATTTATTTGAGTTGTTGTGACAATTTCTCAAAGCACGCTACCACATACATCTCACAAATACTTTAAAGATGACATAGCTGATGTGTTTGACATTAACAAGATTTACTGAAATGAGATCAAATATCAATTAAATAACTAAATATCATGATTAATGCACTATTCTACTAAACGCTAAGCACTCGCGGGAACGAATGCTGACTACAAAACGTGGTTTGCTAAATTATGTGCTAGATTTACTATACTGAGATACAGGTTCGTTCAAAAAGTTACGTCACCCTTAATGTCTAAAAAGAAACGCCACACTTTGTGTTGAAACTAAAATAATTTGTAATATTATTTTACTACAGTAGGTGTTCAAAATTACGACAAACGGTTTAATTATGCACATAATTACGTATACACAACGTATAATCCACTTGTTGGCGAAAATATCATGATGTCAATCAAAAACAAACATACTAATCCATGTGCGAATCACAATTCAGAAGCAAAATAAAAACTTTGGAACTGACAAGTTAGGTTAGACACACCAGGAAAGTGAGGCCGGGTGCTCCGGAAGGGTAAACATCTCCTGTTTAGCTAGCTACAACCGCCATGTGTGTATTCAAAATTGTTTGACAGGAACATGGAACTATGAGACGTCAAATATATCCAGGGCAATCTAGACACAGAGACATCAAACTTATCAACAATACTGTGATCACGGTCATAAAACATTTTAGGGACTTGATACGCCAAGGCTTGCAATATCCCTGAGTCAACAATTTATTTGCAAGTTAAGTGATTTTGATAAATTCGAACTGTTTATATGTTAAACACTTACACACTTAAACACTTAAAATCAAACATATTTAAGAATTCAAAGATTAAAATCTTGGAAATAGTTGATTTTTTATGCAAATTTTTATTTTAAAAAATCCTGTTGTGATGGAGATTAATTTTATAAATAATGCTGCCAACAGCAACAGCTCGTCTTAGGCATTTTACAGTCACAAATCCTGAAGGCAATCTAAATTTCTAGCCTTGTAGGAGCTCTAAAAAAGGTTTTATTTAACATTCAACTGTAAGCGATATCAATATCTTTTATTATATGGCCAATTCTGATTGGTTGTGGATGCGTTTGGCTGGCGAGCCTGATAAATCATTATGTTCACCGCGCAATAACGCATGCAACGTTTTTATGACGTAACAATGGGAAATGTTCACCGCGCAAAAACGCACGCGACGTTATGTCATGTTACATTGAAAAAAGAAAGGGGGACGGACACTTTTAAAGGAGAAATCTCTATGTTAACCTCGCATCAAAAGTCAATTAGTTCAAGAAATCATGCATTAAAATTCGGGTGGACGAGGTCAAAAGTTTTGAAGACTGGATTTTAATAATTTGAAAATGTAAGATGAATATCTTGCATTACCTGATAAGTATTACATATTTCAATAAGATCTAGCTCGTATACATTCCTCAAAGTCGACGACAACTTTTCAAGAATGGACTGGTAATTATCAAGAAATGAAGATCTGTGGAATTAAGTAAAAAAGGAAGGAGTTAACTCTAGATCAACCTCTCTTTGGAAGTCCCTGCAGAGTCACTGGTATAGGATTACGATAGCCAAGTGCAAAGAACTGTTGTCGAGACGAATAATGGCCGCCATAAAAAAAATCATAAAGTAAATACTAACTCTTAGTTATGTATTTTTTAACAAACACAAGTTTTTCATAAAGTGAATGCTGTTAAATCTTTAGTTCTTTCATATAAAATCAAGGGGGTGACATTTCTTATTGAAACTTTAGGGCTGACGTTACTTTTTGAACGGACCAGTATATGAAGACATTCCAACGCGCTTCTTTTTTATTTATTTATTTTTTCATCATGACCAAATAGATAAAAATATCCAATAAAACTGGAGATTGTTACCTATATTATCTATATTCATAGCTATATTTTTCTCCATAAAACATACGTGATTTTTTTAAAATATAGATTAGATATAGAATAAGTAGCAGCACACATTTATTTCAGTACAATTACATATTATACCAGTGTTAATTTTACAGCAATAGACGGTCGTTTCGGAATACAATTCCCCATCAGTAGTGCTTGGACCAAAATAATGAAACCAAAATTATTTTGAAGATGTTGAAAAGCTACCCAAATGGCCAAAATATATTTTACCAAATTAAGCTAAGGAAATACTTTGCATGAGGGAGTAACCTTAGTTTTTGAGAAATTTCAAATTTTAACTTGCAGGAAATTTAGACAATTGTTATAGTATATATTTTTGACAATAATACAAAAGATATAACGATTATTATCTAAACTTCTGTGTTTGTGTTTAGTTGATTTTGGTATGACATTTGTCAATGGAAATTAAAAAAAACATAAACCATTTATTGTCAGTTCAATGAATATATTAATACATTTATGATCACTGAAAAGACAGATGAATGACTCCACGCGTAAATTTATCAGCACATCATGTGATCCATTAAATTCACAGTTCTTATCAGTACAATTACAAATATTAATGATTATACTATGAATTATCAAAAATTCTGCATGTTTTAAATGAGTGTTGGTTCAAAATACCATGTCAATTTATATAAAACAAAAAGAAACATAAGACACTGAATGACAACCAATGTGTAAAAAACAATTATTATAGGCGTATTTGAAACAGAATTATTGTTAAACTATTACAAGAAATGTTGAAAATCCCTTTTTTATTTTAAAGAAGCAGTGTGGATTTTGTTTTTATTGTAATATTTAGAATTATTATATGTTATGCAAAGTGTAAATGAGTAGTTGATATAAGTACGACTGATCAAAATCGAGTTATCATTAGAACAAAGTTATAATTTTTTATCTTACATTGCAGAGATGATGCGTCGTGTATCAAGGATATTAGATTTTAACTATATTGTTGTTTTTCAGTTTCTCTTTTCTCGTATCTCTTCCTTGCTCCGTTTTCCTTTAAAAGGCAAAAACAAAACTGATTGATGATCACAGTTTATTTCATTTAACACTTTTAACGCATAAAAACTTCAAAAAGTTCATTATCAGTAATCACAGTGAGGTGTGTGAATTATAAACCCTTATGGTTTTTTACATTTAACAAAGAACTCAAAACTATGGAGAATATTTCTTTAATGATATGGAATAAATTAAATCATTTCATAGGTAGCAGGGAATTCGTTTTTTACAGACAAATGGCCCGGCAAATAAATGACATGTTATTTAATGACCTCAGGAACAATTCACAATTGATATTCAGTGGAAGTATTGCTGAGGGATTGAATCTACCGGGTAGTGATCTGGATGTAATGATTGTATTAAAAATTATAACCATTAAACCACAGCATTATCTTAATGTACCAAATGCTGATTTAGGAATGGATACTAACGGTGTCAAACCTGGATTTACTAAACTTTACATAGGTTCAGATCAAAGGGCGGTAGATAAACTTGACATATATGCTTCCGCACTGACTCCAGCCAATGGTCGTTTATACCTATCGAGTTTATTATTTCGTGACAAATTTGTAGAATATTTCAAAGGCAATGTGGCTCAAGCTAAAGCACATGGTCCTTGTGCAACTTTTAAGCATGAGGGACATGAATACGATTATATGAAGTGTTTTTCATGCAAAATATGGCCACCCGAAGCAGAAAAATGGATATTAAGACAAAGACGAAATAATTGGCTCTCTTCGGATTTGATATCAGAAGTTTTAACAAAAGGGTGTTTAGTTGTTCCAATCCGAAATCCATTGTCTGAAGAAAATCATATTGAATGGCGAATATCATTTTCCCTAGCTGAGAAAAAACTCGTGCATTTTATGAACCATACTCAGGTATTTTGCTATGGCCTTCTAAAATTATATTTGAAACACGTGATCAATTTAAGGACCGATTGCAAAGGTTTACTCTGCTCTTACTTTCTCAAAACCTCTCTGTTTTATTGTATTGAGGAGGAAAATCTTGACTGGAGTAAACGTAACTTACTAAAGTGTTTCTGGGCTTGTTTTAAACGTTTATTTCTATGGGTAAGGCGGGGGTATTGTCCTAATTATTTCATATCAACAAACAATATGTTTGAAAGCAAAATATATGGGGAAAATCAGACCAAATTAAGGGAACATTTTTTCCATTTGTACGAACAAGGAGTAGATTCACTTCTACTGATACCTGTGTTACATGACTTGTATACTGATATGTTTGGCAGAACACTTCCCTATACTCCAAACCAAGTAGACATAGAAAAAGTGAGCGTATACAAATTCGATAGAAATCTTGCATATATGCATAACTGTTTCTTTTGTACATCCCTTGAAAAGTTAACACAAGTAAAGATAAAATTGCAAGTATTATTACAACGCCTGCCTAATATACCCCCAGTTCAGAAAAATATATTGACGGAGTTTATGGACACTGTTAATTGTCGCATAACTCAATACCAGTACCAAAGTGTTAACAATTCTGTTTTATCAAATAAGATGAGATACAGGGAATTTCGAAGGTTGTCCAGACATATATTACAAAACTGTACAAAAATGGATATATGTACTGGATTGTTGCAGTATGCTACATTGTGTTATTTAACTGGGTATTACAATAAAGTTGTCTGTTTAGTTGAACACATTCTGTCTAAGTTCAGACATTTTCAAATATATGCTTCTGTGTATGAAGTATTTTCATGTAAAACACACTACATAGAAGAAATGTGTGGTAAAGGACTGACAATAAAAATCAAACGAAGGCATGGTGTAGCTCGTTCTTTTATCTGTGTACCGAGTACCGGATTCTATCCAGACGATATTGAAACCGAAATTAATCAACATCAAAATGAATTCTGGTCAGTAACATTAATTCCCCCCACGGATCTTCTGTTTTGTTCTGTTATTTTTAACTTATAACAGGACAAGAATGACAGATTTGAGAGACAATGCATTATAAGATATGTTTGAATCAGTTAAAGACAAACATTTTATTCGTGAATCAGAGAAGCCTCTTGTGTCAGCTTTAATTCAGAGATGTGTAGAAATCGCAGATAGGTGAAACATCCATGTATACAGGTTGAACTTTTCATCGTCAAACAATCACAAATCATAATTGTTACATTTGTTAACTCCAATAATCAATAAACAGTTGATACGTGTTTCAAAAAACGTTTTGAGGTTCATTGAAAAAATTGTTTTATATCAAAATATGTCTCAATTCAATATTGTAGTATATCAACTACTGTTATTGTTATTGTTGGAAGGGTTACTGTAAAGTAGAATACATCATATGATTTAACAAATGATGTTTAATGTTTTTTTATGTTTGAAAAAACCGAAAGGCCGGAATCATGGTGTAGCTCGTGCCTTTCTCTTTGTACCGAGTACCGGATATTGAGAAAGGAACGTAGAACTTTGAGATGTCAAATATATCCTGGACAATCCTAGACACAGAGTCATCAAACTTCAAAATTATTATACCCCTCGCAAACAAAGTTTGGGGGGTATATAGGAATCACATTGTCCGTCCGTCTGTCTGTCTGTCCGTCTGTCCGTCCGTCCCGCTTCGTGTCCGGAACAGACCTTTTGTACCGTAGCACCTAGGATTATCAAACTTGGTATATGGATGCATCATGGGAAGGCAATGTGTCATGTACCAAATTAAGGTCACTGTGACCTCGACTTTTACCTTTAACCTCTATGATAGTAAAACCTTGTGCATCTTCGTGTCCGGAACTGAACTTTTGTACCGTAGCACCTAGGATTATCAAACTTGGTATGTGGATGCATCATGGGAAGGCGATGTGTCATGTACATGTACCAAATTTAGGTCACTGTGACATTGACTTTGACCCTTGACCTCTTTGATATGAGGGGTACCCATTTTGTGTAATCAACTTCTTTTACAGCTTTTAACCAAGAAGTCTAAAACTATGCAGGATGTTTCTAACACATTGAACATGTGCACCTCCTATTTTGGTTCGATTATATTATTTTTTTCAGACCTTACGGGTAGTTGAACTTAGTTATTTTTCATCAATATCCCATATGAGGGGTACCCATTTTGTGTAACCAACTCCTCTTACAGCTTTTAACAAACAAGTCTGAAACTTTACAGGATATTTCTATATACATTAAACATTTGCACCTCCTTTTTTGGCTGGATTATATAGTTACTTAATTATATATGGTCCAATTTTTTTAAAACTGTGCATAGAAATGGAGCATCATAGGAATATGTGCACCTGCCACTATCGGTTTCGTCAATTGTATTTTGTCGAATTATTAACATTTCCATACACAGAATTTTTCACATTACAATTTGGCCATACATACAATTTGTTCCCAGATCAAAAGTTGGGAGCGGGGGTATTAGCCTCTTTCAGAGACAGTTCTGATAAACATTACTGTGATGACAGTCATTATTTTTTGAGTGCCTTGATAAGGCTAGGCTTGGAATATGCCTTTGTCAATAATTTATTTGCAGGCAGCCTGATTCGTTATACTGTGTACCCGTAGTGGGAAAAGGCTTTTCTATACCGAATTAATTTGGAATTAAGAACACTTTTAGCAAAGAAGCTATATTGCTGTATAGAAAAGGAAATATGTGTTGTCTTGGAATGTATTTTTAAAAAACATATTTATCCACAACCAAATAACAGTCCAGAGGCAAATAAAAAATTTGAAGCTGCCGTCAAGTTGGATAAAACGCGTAAACTTCCACCAGGGAAGTGGGGCCAGGTGATCCGGAATAGTAAGCACCTCCTGTTTAAATAGCTTCAACCGGCACGTGTATATTATAATTTCAGATACTTGTTTAATATGTAATCTATACTGGTTATTGCTACGTTTCAAAGTTAACTTAAAAATGGGATTTTTTTTCAAATAACAAATCAACAAACCAATCCATGTTCTAACCCAAATTCCAAAGCAAAGCAATAGGTCAGAAACTGTCAAATTAATTTAAATATGCAAACTTTAACCAGGTAAGTGAGAGACAGTGTTCCAAAATTTTAGAATGTCAGGAACATGCAACTGTGGGACGTCCAGGATTATCTTGGATACAGACACATCATACTTGTCAACTATTTTGTGATGATGACTATAACACTTTTTGACTGACTTGATAAGCCATGTGTTAGAATCAGAACATTCTCTTAATTCAAAATTTATAAATAACAGGTGATTACCCTTCTGAGGAACCCAGTCTCACTTTCCTTGTGGAGGTTCACGTATTTAACTAATCTGATTTGAACAAGAATTAAACTGTTTGTGTTTGATAATGTTACGTAAGACAGCAACACAGAGTAGTTGTGCTTGGAGTTTATTTTCTCAGTTAGAATACCATTTGCCATTACTTCGTATTTCTATGCCAGAGATCTGACAGAGTATTTGCTTTGATTCGCAATGGAAAGCAGACTCTGTCATTCTTCCCTTCCTTTACTGTGTGTTGATTGTAGCGCCTAATCGACATCATTCTGTCATTCAATACAGTCAAACTTCAAATCATGTCCATCGATAATCGAGTGATCCAAGGCACAGTTGATTCACTAACGTTTTGCTACAGTGTCGCCCAATACATAGGTTTGATTTCCATTTGTTGCAGATCTTACTGTGATAAGTTTTCGTTCGTTTACCTAAAGTCTGTAGTGTTCTCCAGATACTCATGTTCTTTATCCGTTATAACAATGACCTCCTTGATATACCCGAGTACATCAGACAGGTGACATAAATTATTGTATTGTTGTCTGTGTCTAGGATTGTTCTAGATATATTTGACGCCCCGTTCTTTTATATAAATATTACAACTGACAGTTGGCATAGGTTAGATAAAGATATTTTGATTGATTTCAGGCACTAGCTCTAAGTGTTGCTATCTTTCTTGAACATCAATCAGGCAGTCGCTGTTTTCTTTTTAATTTGATATTTTCACATCACAAGAACGTTACATTTCGTAAGTTTAGAAAAACTTCTTTATCACGTTTCCTATTTAGCTTGAAAACATACATATTAATAGCTTCGAAAACAATTTGTAAGTTCAGAAAAAATATTACAAAATCCAATTGAATAAAATCAGAATTTCCTGAGGCTAAGATTAGTTTCAGGTATGTGGGTAAAATGCTCTCATCAAACCTTCACAAATTTTAGTGAGTAGGGGAAATCGTTAAAGGTAGCATTGTACACATTATTAAGCTTTGGGTGCTTCAAAATCTAATAACGCAATCACTTTGATGTTTTACTGTTATTTTCATTTGCCTGCAGTCTAAAGAGTAGTATTTAAAGAAACAAAGATTTAGCCTAAAATATCAAATTTAAAACGATAGAATTCTCCAAGCTAAGAGAAATTCAATACAATATTCTATGGAAAGTGTTATTTTAAACATCTCTGTTCAAACTATCAGAGAATATTTTCTCATGTAATGTTCTAGTAACCAGGTGTTCTAAAGTACGTTAATGGTCAACCCGCCTCTTGAGGTGCTATAAAGTACGTTAATGGTCAACCCGCGTCTTGAGGTGCTCTAAAGTATGTTAATGGTCAACCCCCCTCTTGAGGTGCTCTAAAGTACGTTAATGGTCAACCCGCCTCGTGAGGTACTCTAAAGGACGTTAATGGTAAACCCGCCTCTTGAGGTGCTCTAAATTACGTTAATGGTCAACCCGCCTCGTGAGGTGGTCTAAAGTACGTTAATGGTCAACCCGCGTCTAGAGGTGCTCTAAAGTACGTTAATGGTCAACCGACCTCTTGAAGTTCTCTAAAATACGTTAATGGTCAACCCGCCTCTAGAGGTGATCTAAAGGACGTTAATGGTCAACCCGCCTCTTGAGGTGCTCTAAAGTACGTTAATGGTCAACCCGCCTCTTGAGGTGCTCTAAAGTACGTTAATGGTCAACCCGCCTCTTGAGGTGCTATAAACTACGTTAATGGTCAACCCGCGTCTAGAGGTGCTCTAAAGAACGTTAATGGTCAACCCGCCTCTTGAGGTGCTCTAAAGTACGTTAATGGTCAACCCGCCTCTTGAGGTGCTGTAAAGGACGTTAATGGTCAACCCGCCTCTAGAGGTGCTCTAAAGTACGTTAATGGTCAACCCGCCTCGTGAGGTGCTCTAAAGTACGTTAATGGTCAACCCGCCTCTAGAGGTGCTCTCAAGTACGTTAATGCTCAACCCGCCTCTTGAGGTGCTCTAAAGTACGTTAATGGTCAACCCGCGTCTAGAGGTGCTCTAAAGTACGTTAATGGTCAACCAGCCTCTTGAGGTGCTCTAAAGTGATTTAATGGTCAACCCGCGTCTTGAGATGCTCTAAATTACGTTAATGGTCAACCCGCCTCTTGAGGTGCTCTAAAGTACGTTAATGGTCAACCCGCCCCTTGAAGTGCTCTACAGGACGTTAATGGTCAACCCGCCTCTTGAGGGGCTCTAAAGAACGTTAATGGTCAACCCGCCTTTTGAGGTGCTCTAAAGTACGTTAATGGTCAACCCGCCTCGTGAGGTGTTCTAAAGTACGTTAATGGTCAACCCGCCTCTAGAGGTGCTCTCAAGTACGTTAATGCTCAATCCGCCTCTTGAAGTGCTCTAAAGTACGTTACTGGTCAACCCGCGTCTAGAGGTGCTCTAAAGTACGTTAATGGTCAACCAGCCTCTTGAGGTGCTCTAAAGTGATTTAATGGTCAATCCGCGTCTTGAGATGCTCTAAATTACGTTAATGGTCAACCTGCCTCTTGAGGTGCTCTAAAGTACGTTAATGGTCAACCCGCCCCTTGAAGTGCTCTACAGGACGTTAATGGTCAACCCGCCTCTTGAGGTGCTCTAAAGTACGCTAATGGTCAACCCGCCTCTCGAGGTGCTCTAAAGTACTTTAATGGTCAACCCGCCTCTCGAGGTGCTCTAAAAAACGTTAATGGTCAACCCGCCTTTTGAGGTGCTCTAAAGTACGTTAATGGTCAACCCGCCTCTTGAGGTGCTCTAAAGTACGTCAATGACCAACCCGCCTCTTGAGGTGCTCTAAAGTATGTTAATGGTCAACCCGCCTCTTGAGGTGCTCTAAAGTACGTTAATGGTCAACCCTCCTCCTGAGGTGCTATAAAGTACGTTAATGGTCAACCCGCGTCTAGAGGTGCTCTAAAGAACGTTAATGGTCAACCCGCCTCTTAAGGTGCTCTAAAGTACGTTAATGGTCAACCCGCCTCTTGAGGTGCTGTAAAGGACGTTAATAGTCAACCCGCCTCTAGAGGTGCTCTAAAGTACGTTAATGGTGAACCCGCCTTGTGAGGTGCTCTAAAGTACGTTAATGGTCAACCCGCCTCTAGAGGTGCTCTCAAGTACGTTAATGCTCAACCCGCCTCTTGAGGTGCTCTAAAGTACGTTAATGGTCAACCCGCCTCTAGAGGTGATCTAAAGGACGTTAATGGTCAACCCGCCTCTTGAGGTGCTATAAACTACGTTAATGGTCAACCCGCGTCTAGAGGTGCTCTAAAGAACGTTAATGGTCAACCCGCCTCTTGAGGTGCTCTAAAGTACGTTAATGGTCAACCCGCCTCTTGAGGTGCTGTAAAGGACGTTAATGGTCAACCCGCCTCTAGAGGTGCTCTAAAGTACGTTAATGGTCAACCCGCCTCGTGAGGTGCTCTAAAGTACGTTAATGGTCAACCCGCCTCTAGAGGTGCTCTCAAGTACGTTAATGCTCAACCCGCCTCTTGAGGTGCTCTAAAGTACGTTAATGGTCAACCCGCGTCTAGAGGTGCTCTAAAGTACGTTAATGGTCAACCAGCCTCTTGAGGTGCTCTAAAGTGATTTAATGGTCAACCCGCGTCTTGAGATGCTCTAAATTACGTTAATGGTCAACCCGCCTCTTGAGGTGCTCTAAAGTACGTTAATGGTCAACCCGCCCCTTGAAGTGCTCTACAGGACGTTAATGGTCAACCCGCCTCTTGAGGGGCTCTAAAGAACGTTAATGGTCAACCCGCCTTTTGAGGTGCTCTAAAGTACGTTAATGGTCAACCCGCCTCGTGAGGTGTTCTAAAGTACGTTAATGGTCAACCCGCCTCTAGAGGTGCTCTCAAGTACGTTAATGCTCAATCCGCCTCTTGAAGTGCTCTAAAGTACGTTACTGGTCAACCCGCGTCTAGAGGTGCTCTAAAGTACGTTAATGGTCAACCAGCCTCTTGAGGTGCTCTAAAGTGATTTAATGGTCAATCCGCGTCTTGAGATGCTCTAAATTACGTTAATGGTCAACCTGCCTCTTGAGGTGCTCTAAAGTACGTTAATGGTCAACCCGCCCCTTGAAGTGCTCTACAGGACGTTAATGGTCAACCCGCCTCTTGAGGTGCTCTAAAGTACGCTAATGGTCAACCCGCCTCTCGAGGTGCTCTAAAGTACGTTAATGGTCAACCCGCCTCTCGAGGTGCTCTAAAAAACGTTAATGGTCAACCCGCCTTTTGAGGTGCTCTAAAGTACGTTAATGGTCAACCCGCCTCTTGAGGTGCTCTAAAGTACGTCAATGACCAACCCGCCTCTTGAGGTGCTCTAAAGTATGTTAATGGTCAACCCGCCTCTTGAGGTGCTCTAAAGTACGTTAATGGTCAACCCTCCTCCTGAGGTGCTATAAAGTACGTTAATGGTCAACCCGCGTCTAGAGGTGCTCTAAAGAACGTTAATGGTCAACCCGCCTCTTGAGGTGCTCTAAAGAACGTTAATGGTCAACCCGCCTCTTGAGGTGCTGTAAAGGACGTTAATAGTCAACCCGCCTCTAGAGGTGCTCTAAAGTACGTTAATGGTGAACCCGCCTTGTGAGGTGCTCTAAAGTACGTTAATGGTCAACCCGCCTCTAGAGGTGCTCTCAAGTACGTTAATGCTCAACCCGCCTCTTGAGGTGCTCTAAAGTACGTTAATGGTCAACCCGCGTCTAGAGGTGCTCTAAAGTACGTTAATGGTCAACCAGCCTCTTGAGGTGCTCTTAAGTGATTTAATGGTCAACCCGCGTCTTGAGATGCTCTAAATTACGTTAATGGTCAACCCGCCTCTTGAGGTGCTCTAAAGTACGTTAATGGTCAACCCGCCCCTTGAAGTGCTCTACAGGACGTTAATGGTCAACCCGCCTCTTGAGGTGCTCTAAAGTACACTAATGGTCAACCCGCCTCTCGAGGTGCTCTAAAGTACGTTAATGGTCAACCCGCCCCTTGAAGAGGTCTAAAGTACGTTAATGGTCAACCCGCCTCTTGAGGGGCTCTAAAGAACGTTAATGGTCAACCCGCCTTTTGAGGTGCTCTAAAGTACGTTAATGGTCAACCCGCCTCGTGAGGTGTTCTAAAGTACGTTAATGGTCAACCCGCCTCTAGAGGTGCTCTCAAGTACGTTAATGCTCAATCCGCCTCTTGAAGTGCTCTAAAGTACGTTAATGGTCAACCCGCGTCTAGAGGTGCTCTAAAGTACGTTAATGGTCAACCAGCCTCTTGAGGTGCTCTAAAGTGATTTAATGGTCAATCCGCGTCTTGAGATGCTCTAAATTACGTTAATGGTCAACCCGCCTCTTGAGGTGCTCTAAAGTACGTTAATGGTCAACCCGCCCCTTGAAGTGCTCTACAGGACGTTAATGGTCAACCCGCCCCTTGAAGTGCTCTACAGGACGTTAATGGTCAACCCGCCTCTTGAGGTGCTCTAAAGTACGCTAATGGTCAACCCGCCTCTCGAGGTGCTCTAAAGTACGTTAATGGTCAACCCGCCTCTTGAGGGGCTCTAAAGAACGTTAATGGTCAACCCGCCTTTTGAGGTGCTCTAAAGTACGTTAATGGTCAACCCGCATCTTGAGGTGCTCTAAAGTACGTCAATGACCAACCCGCCTCTTGAGGTGCTCTAAAGTACGTTAATGGTTTGCCCGTCTCTTGGGGTGCTATAAAGAACATTAATGGTCAACCCGCCTCGTGAGGTGCTCTAAAGTACGTTAAAGGTCAACCCGCCTCTTGAGGTGCTCTAAAGTACGTTATTAGCCAATCCGCCTATCACCCCCTTAGTAAGCAAGCTGCTTACAAGAGTTATTTAGATATCAGAATATAAATTAGGGATATTTCGAGCGCTGATAAAGTTTTAAGGCCGTCATCTTAATATCGTTGATAAGTTTGAAGTCTGTGTATCCAAAATTACACTGTGTTATCTGACATCCAATAGTTTTATATTCCTTTCATTCTAAATTTTGATTACACACGTTATGTGGGTGTATCTAGAAAAACAGGATATTCCTATCTTTCCGCAGCATGAGTTCATTTGGAGGAAGTTTTTACATTTTTTTTTATATTTTTCAACCCGCCTCTTGAGGTGCTCTACAGGACGTTAATGGTTAACCCTCCTATTGATGTTTTTCTATTTTTTTTATATTTTTCAACCCGCCTCTTGAGGTGCTCTAAAGGACGTTAATGGTCAACCCGCCTCTTGAGGTGCTCTAAAGGACGTTAATGGTCAACCCGCCTCTTGATGTGCTCTTAAAGACGTCAATGGTCAACCCGCCTCTTGAAGTGCTCTAAAGTACTTTAATGGTCAACCCGCGTCTTGAGGTGCTCTTAAAGACGTTAATGGTCAACCCTCCTCTTGAAGTGCTCTAAAGTACGTTAATGGTCAACCCGCGTCTTGAGGTGCTCTAAAGGGAATTTAATGGTCAACTCGTCTCTTGAGGTGCCCTAAAGGACGTTAATGGTCAACCCTCCTCTTGAGGTGCTCTTAAGTACGTTTTAGTCAATCCGCCTATCGCCGCCTTGGTAAGCAAACTGCTTACAAATCAAGTGTTATTTAGATATCAGAATATAAATCAGGGATATTTCAAGCGCTGATAAAGTTTTAAGGCCGTCATCTCAATATCATTGATAAGTATGAAGTCTGTGTATCCAAAATTACACTGTGTTATCTGACATCCAATAGTTTCATATTCCTTTCATTCTCAATTTTGATTACACACATTTTGTGGGTGTAGCTACATAAACAGGTTACCACTATCCTTCCGCAGCACGCGTTCCATTTGGAGGAAGTTTTTTATTTATCTTTTTTTTAAATTAAATTGTCATTTTCAGTTTAATTTTTTTATTTTGCCTCGGTATTGTGATTCGCATATGGATTGGCTTTGTTTTTATTCGTATTCATTTTGAAAAAATCTTCTGACTTTTCTTGGAATCAAAAGCAACGTGACACCTAAAAGCAAGGCAAAGGTGAAGTATCTTCACTCCATCGGTGTCAAAACTTAAGCGTTCATATTTTCTCACTTTTTCCCGTCTTCGTCTTTGTAACGACCCTGCTTTGACTTTGTAATATTAAAGAAATAATCAACATTTACCCATAAAGCCTCATCGTGATATATTCTTCCGCACGTGAATTCTGGGCCGTATATTATTCTGCGATATATCACGGGTAAATGTTAATTATTTTAATTCTAACATGAGTTAAATGAAAAGGGTTGAAATAAACAGTGCGAACTCTTTCTTCAGATTTTATTATCCACTTGTAAAAAGGTCCATTGAAAGTATTCCGTTGTTGAGATTACTTTCATTAAAATTAATATTTTATGAACGAAAATTACGTCACAACCATTGTTCGCGACAAATAGCATGACGACATAATTACAGAATTACGGAACAACCATGAGTATGTACTTTGTTATACCACGGCTGGCTCTCTTCATGTTTCATATGACGGAAAACGCAGATCATGTAAGAATTATATTTGTTCTGAGCTTTTACCTAGCAAAAATAGAAACACTCAATGGTATAGATTAAATAAATAAAGTAATATAACCTTCCTCTGAGACAAACTTACGGGTTAAAATAATTTGAACACAAAATTGTAAGAAATTATGGCTATGCCATCAGGATACTTAAGACGAAAAAAGCAGATCGAAAAAGTACGCTAATGGGCCCTGGACAACAAAACAAACATACTAATCCATGTCCGAATCACAATCCAGAAGCAAAGTAAACACTTTGGAACCGACAAGTCAGGTTCGACATGTGAACTGCCACCAGGGAAGTGAGACCGGGTGCTCCGGAAGGGTAAGCACCTCCTTCACCTGTAACGTGTGTAATCAAAATTGTGGAACTATGGAACGTCAAATATATCTAGGGCAATCCTGGACACAGAAACGTCAAACTTATCACTTTAGTTTCACCCTTCATAGAAATCAGACAGAAAACAAAGAACACACGAAGACATATATGCCGAATTTTGAAGGCAAAACATGAATAAACGTTAGCCATTAAGCGTTAACTTCTATCTATAACTGCTCGCATTATTCGTGACCAGCGATTTCTGTTTCAAGCCTTTTTTACCAGGAGGAAGACATTAGAAATCTTTTAATGGTGTTTTACGCCCTAGTCAAACTTTTTTTCACTTAGTTTGAGGCGGTTCAGGAAGGATGGCGGAAATCTGACTGACCGGAGAAAACCACCAACCTTTGAAAGCGAACCGATAGATTTTCTTACACTAGGATCTGTCCCGAATGAGACTCAAACCTAGGCGACAAGAGGTGAGAGGCGTTGTAATCCGTTTCGAGTGCATAAGGCCATCCGCCGAGACCGGTATCGGTAATTAAAATAAAAAACACTTAAAAATACATGCAATAGTATTTTATTGAGATTTATACACTAGTGACAAATTGAAATAAATCTTTATATTGATATATAGGCGTAGAAGGTTTATAATACATGTTCACACTGAGATAGTGTGTTAATAATTTTCTAAAGATACATGTTTAAGATTCATATGATAATTAAAATTAGTATGACATATTAACTGTTTATTATCTGACGTTAAATAATACACATACATGATTCAAATAAATAAAAAAAAAATAAAACAGATTGAAATTAAGTGTAATGTTGCTATGTTTCAAAATAACCAAAATCCCATTGGCTTCTTATTTTTCAAGTCTTTCAATTTCAAATCTATTATATAAATTTGTGAAAGAACTTTATGTTCAAAAGGTTTTTGAATTTGCCTACAAAATTTTAAATTTGTGGAAACCAAGATAAGCTTTATTCAAATTTATTTGAGTTGTTGTGACAATTTCTCAAAGCACGCTACCACATACATCTCACAAATACTTTATAAAGATGACATAGATGAAGTGTTTGACATTAACAAGATTTACTGAAATGACATCAAATATCAATTAAATAACTAAATATCATGATTAATAGAATATTCTAAAAAAACGCTTAGCACTCGCGGGAACGAATGCTGACTACAAAACGTGGTTTGCTAAAGTATGTGCGAGATTTACTATACTGAGATACAGGTTCGTTCAAAAAGTTACGTCACCCTTAATGTCTAAAAAGAAACGCGACACCTTGTGTAGAAACTAAAATAATTTGTTACATTATTTTACTACAGTAGGTGTTCAAAATTACGACAAACGGTTTCATTAGGCACATAATTACGTATACACAACGTATAATCCACTTGTTGACGAAAATATCATGATGTTAATAAAAAACAAACATACTAATCCATGTCCGAATCACAATCCAGAAGCAAAATAAAAAACTTTGGAACTGACAAGTTAGGTTAAAACCGTAAACTTCCATCAGGGAAGTGAGGCCGGGTGCTCAGAAAGGGAGAGCACCTCATGAGTAGCTGATGCGTCGTGTATCAAGAATATTAGGTTTTAACTATTTTGTTGTTTTTAAGTTTCTTCCTCGTAACTCTTCTTTTCTCCGTTTTTCTTCAAAAGGCAAAAAACAAAACTGATTGATGATCACAACTTATTTCATTAAACACATTTAACGCATAAAACCTTCAAAAAGTTCATTATTAGTAATCACAGTGAGATGTGTGAATTATAAACCCTTATGTTTTTTTTACATTTAACAAGGAACTCAAAACTATGGAGAATATTTCTTTAATGATATGGAATAAATTAAATCATTTCATAGGTAGCAGGGAATTAGTTTTCTGCAGACAAATAGCCTGGCAAATAAACGACATGTTATTTAATGACCTCAGGGACAATTCACAATCGATATCCAGTGGAAGTAAAGCTGAGGGATTGAATCTACCGGGTAGTAACGAGGATATAATGTTTGTATTAAAAATATAACCATTAAACCACAGCATCATCTTAATGTACCAAATGCTGATTTAGTAATGGATACTAAAGGTGTCAAACCTGGATTTACTCAACTTTACATAGGTTCAGATCAAAGGGCGGTAGATAAACTTGGCATATATGCTTCCGCACTGACTCCAGCCAAAGGTCGTTTATACCTATCGAGTTTATTATTTCGTGACAAATTTGTAGAACATGTGGCTCAAGCTGAAGCACATGGTCCTTGTGCAACTGTTAAGCGTGATGGACTTGAATACGATTTTATGAGGTGTTTTTCGTGCAAAATATGGCCACCTGAAGCAGAAGAATGGATATTAAGACAAAGACGAAATAATTGGCTGTCTTCGGATTTGATATCAGAAGTTTTAACAGAAGGGTGTTTAGTTGTTCCAATCGGAAATCCATTGTCAGAAGAAAATCATTCGAATGGCGAATATCATTTTCCCTAGCTGAGAAAAAACTCGTGCATTTTATGAACCATACTCAGGTACTTTGCTATGGCCTTCTGAAATTATATTTGAAACACGTGATCAATTTAAGGACCGATTGCAAAGGTTTACTCTGCTCTTACTTTCTCAAAACCTCTCTGTTTTATTGTATTGAGGAGGTAAATCTTGAATGGGATAACTATACTAAAGTGTTTCTGGGCTTGTTTTAAACGTTTATTTCTATGGGTAAGACGGGGGTATTGTCCTAATTATTTCATATCAACAAACAATATGTTTGAAAGCAAAATATATGGGAAAAATCAGACCAGATTAAGGGAACATCTTTTCCATTTGTACGAACAAGGAGTAGATTCACTTCTGCTTATACCTGTGTTACGTGACTTATATACTGATATGTTTGGTAGAACACTTCCCTATACTCCAAACCAAGTAGACATAGAAAACGTGAGCGAATACCAATTCGATATAAATTTTGTGCATATTACTAACCTTTTACTATACTCTTCCCTTGAAAAATTAACACAAGTAAAGATAAAATTGCAAGTATTATTACAACGCCTGTCTAATATACCCCCAGTTCAGAAATATATATTGACGGATTTAATGGACACTGTTAACTGTCAAATAACTCAATACCAGTACCAAAGTATTAACAATTCTGTTTTATCAAATAAGATGAGATACAGGGAATTTCGAAAGTTGTCCAGACATATATTACAAAACTGTACAAAAAAGGATATATGTACTGGATTGTTGCAGTATGCTTCACTGTGTTATTTAACTGGATATTACAATAAAGTTGTCTGTTTAGTTGAACACATTCTGTCTAAGTTTAGACATTTTCAAATATATGTTTCTGTGTATAAAGTATTTTCATGTAAAACACACTACATAGAAGAAATGTGTGGTAAAGGACTGACAAATAAATACAAACGCAGACATGGTGTAGCTCGTTCTTTTATCTGTGTACCGAGTACCGGATTCTATCCAGACGATATTGAAACCGAAATTAATCAACATCAAAATGAATTCTGGTCACTTACATTTATCCCTCCACGGATCTTCTGTTTTGTTCTGTTATTTTTAACATATAACAGAACAAGAATGACAGATTTGAGAGACAATGCATTAAAAGATATGTTTGAATCAGGTAAAGACAAACATTTTATTCGTGAATCACAGAAGCCTCTTGTGTCAGCTTTAATTCAGAGATGTGTAGAAATTGCAGATAGGTGAAACATCCATGTATGCAGGTTAAACTTTTCATCGTCAAACAATCACAATCATAATTGTTACATTTGTTAACTCCAATAATCAATAAACAGTTGATACGTGTTTCAAAAAAACGTTTTGAGGTTCATTGAAAAAATTGTTTTATATCAAAATATGTCTCAAATCAATATTGTAGTATATCAACTACTGTTATTGTTATTGTTGGAAGGGTTACTGTAAAGTAGAATACATCATATGATTTAACAAATTATGTTTTATGGGTTGTTTTTTAAGGTTGAGAAAACCGAAAGGCCGGAATCATAATGTAGCTTATTCTTATATCTGTGTACCGAGTACCGGATTTTGAGAAAGGAACGTAGAACTTTGAGATGTCAAATATATCCTAGACAATCCTAGACACAGAGACATCAAACTTCAAAATTATTATACCCCTCGCAAACAAAGTTTGGGGGGTATATAGGAATCATATTGTCCGTCCGTCTGTCCATCCGTCCCGCTTCGTGTCCGGAACAGAACTTTTGTACCGTAGCACCTAGGATTATCAAACTTTGTATGTGGATGCATCATGGGAAGGCGATGTGTCATATACCAAATTAAGGTCACTGTGACCTCGACTTTTACATTTAACCTCTATGATAGTAAAACCTGGTGCATCTTCGTGTCCGAAACTGAACTTTTGTACCGTAGCACCTAGGATTATCAAACTTGGTATGCGGATGCATCATGGGAAGGCGATGTGTCATGTACATGTACCAAATTTAGGTCACTGTGACCTTGACTTTGACCCTTGACCTCTTTGATATGAGGGGTACCCATTTTGTGTAATCAACTTCTTTTACAGCTTTTAACCAAGAAGTCTAAAACTATGCAGGATCTTTTCATATACATTGAACATGTGCACCTCCTATTTTGGTTGGATTATATTATTTTTTTAGATTTTACGGGTAGTTGAACTTAGTCATTTTTCATCAATATCCCATATGAGGGGTACCCATTTTGTGTATTCAACTCCTCTTACAGCTTTTAACCAAGAAGTCTGAAACTTTACAGGATGTTTTTTATATACATTGAACATGTGGACCTCCTATTTTGGTTGGATTATATTATTTTGTTCATATTTTATGGGAAGTTTAACTTAGTCATTTTTCAACAATATTCCATATGAGGGATACCCATTGTGTGTAACCAACTCCTCTTACAGCTTTTAACAAACAAGTCTGAAACTTTACAGGATGTTTCTATATACATTAAACATTTGCATCTCCTTTTTTGGCTGGATTATATAGTTACTTAATTATATATGGTCCAATTTTTTTAAAACTGTGCATAGAAATGGAGCATCATAAGAACATGTGCACCTGCCACTATCGGTTTCATTAATTGTATTTTGTCGAATTATTAACATTTCCATACACAGAATTTTTCACATTACAATTTGGCCATACATACAATTTGTTCCCAGATCAAAAGTTGGGAGCGGGGGTATTAGCCTCTTTCAGAGACAGTTCTAATTAACATTACTGTGATGACAGTCATTATTTTTGAGTGCCTTGATAAGGTTAGGCTTGGAATATGCCTTTGTCAATAATTTATTTGCAGGCAGCCTGAATCGTTATACTGTGTACCCGTAGTGGGAAAAATTGTATTTTGTCGAATTATTAACATTTCCATACACACAAATTTTCACATTACAATTTGGCCATACATACAATTTGTCCCCAGATCAAAAGTTGCGAGCGTGGGTATTAGCCTCTTTCAGAGACAGTTCAAATAACAATTACTGTGATGACAGTCACTATTTTTGAGTGCCTTGATAAGGCTAGGCTTGGAATATGCCTTTGTCAATAATTTATTTGCAGGCAGCCTGATTCGTTATACTGTGTACCCGTAGTGGGAAAGGCTTTTCTATACCGAATTAATTTGGAATTAAGAACACTTTTAGCAAAGAAGCTATATTGCTGTATAGAATAGGAAATATGTCTTGTCTTGGTATGTATTTTTAACAAACATATTTAACCACAAACAAATAACAGTCCAGAGGCAAATTAAAAACTTGCCGTCAAGTTAGATAAAACGCGTAAACTTCCACCAGGGAAGTGGGGCCAGGTGATCCGGAATAGTAAGCACCTCCTGTTTAAATAGCTTCAACCGCCACGTGTATATTATAATTTCAGATACTTGTTTGATATGTAATCTATACTGGTTATTGCCACGTTTCAAAGTTACTTTAAAAAAGGGACTTTGTTTCAAATAACAAATTAACAAACCAAGCCATGTTCTAATCCAAATTCCAAAGCAAAGCAAAAGTCAGAAACTGTCAAATTAATTTAAATATGCAAACTTTAACCAGGTAAGTGAGAGACAGTGTTCCAAAATTTTAGAATGACAGGAACATGCAACTGTGGGACGTCCAGGATTATCTTGGATACAGACACATCATACTTGTCAACTATTTTGTGATGATGACTATAACACTTTTTGACTGACTTGATAAGCCATGTGTTTCAATCAGAACATTCTCTTAATTCAAAATTTATAAATAGAAGGTGATTACCCTTCTGAGGAACCCAGTCTCACTTCCCTTGTGGAGGTTCACGTATTTAACTAATCTGATTTGAACAAGAACCAAACCGTTTGTGTTTGATAATGTTACGTAAGACAGCAACACAGAGTAGTTGTGCTTGGAGTTTATTTTCTCAGTTAGAATACCATTTGCCATTACTTCGTATTTCTATGCCAGAGATCTGACAGAGTATTTGCTTCCCTTCCTTTACTGTGTGTTGATCGTAGCGCCTGATCGACATCATTCTGTCATTCAATACAGTCTAACCTCACATCATGTACATCGATAATCGAATGATCCAAGGCACAGTTGATTCACTAACGTTTTGCTACAGTGCCGCCTAATACATAGGTTTGATTTCCATTTGTTGCAAATCTTACTGTGATGACTTTTCGTTCGTTTACCTAAAGTCTGTAGTGTTCTCCAGATACTCATGTTCTTTATCCGTTATAACAATGACCTCCTTGATATACCCGAGTACATCAGACAGGTGACAAAAAATATTGTATTGTTGTGTGTGTCTAGTATTGTTCTAGGTATATTTGGCGCCAAATTGTTTCATAAAAATATTACAACTGACGGTTGGTAAATATTAAGGATATTTCAATTGACTTCAGGCACAACCTCTTAGTGTTGCTATCTTTCTTGAACATCAATCAGACGCTGTTTTCCTTTTAATTTGAAATTGTAAGATCACAAGAACGTTACATTTCGTAATGTTAAAGAAACGTTTTTTTACGTTTCCTTTTTAGCTTTAAAACATACATATTAATAGCTTCGAAAACAATTTGTAAGTTCAGAAAAAATATTACAAAATCCAATTGAATAAAATCAGAATTTCCTGAGGCTAAGATTAGTTTCAGGTATGTGGGTAAAATGCTCTCATCAAACCTTCACAAATTTTAGTGAGTAGGGGAAATCGTTAAAGGTAGCATTGTACACATTATTAAGCTTTGGGTGCTTCAAAAACTAATAACGCAATCACTTTGATGTTTTACTGTTATTTTCATTTGCCTGCAGTCTAAAGAGTAGTATTTAAAGAAACAAGGATTTAGCCTAAAATATCAAATTTAAAACGATAGAATTCTCCAAGCTAAGAGAAATTCAATACAATATTCTATGGAAAGTGTTATTTTAAACATTTCTGTTCAAACTATCAGAGAATATTTTCTCATGTATTGTTCTAGTAACCAGGTGTTCTAAAGTACGTTAATGGTCAACCCGCCTCTTGAGGTGCTATAAAGTACGTTAATGGTCAACCCGCGTCTTGAGGTGCTCTAAAGTATGTTAATGGTCAACCCCCCTCTTGAGGTGCTCTAAAGTACGTTAATGGTCAACCCGCCTCGTGAGGTGCTCTAAAGGACGTTAATGGTCAACCCGCCTCTTGAGGTGCTCTAAATTACGCTAATGGTCAACCCGCCTCGTGAGGTGCTCTAAAGTACGTTAATGGTCAACCCGCGTCTAGAGGTGCTCTAAAGTACGTTAATGGTCAACCAGCCTCTTGAGGTTCTCTAAAGTACGTTAATGGTCAACCCGCGTCTAGAGGTGCTCTAAAGAACGTTAATGGTCAACCCGCCTCTTGAGGTGCTCTAAAGTACGTTAATGGTCAACCCGCGTCTAAAGGTGCTCTAAAGAACGTTAATGGTCAACCCACCTCTTGAGGTGCTCTAAAGTACGTTAATGGTCAACCCGCGTCTAGAGGTGCTCTAAAGAACGTTAATGGTCAACCCGCCTCTTGAGGTGCTATAAAGTACGTTAATGGTCAACCCGCGTCTAGAGGTGCTCTAAAGAACGTTAATGGTCAACCCGCCTCTTGAGGTGCTCTAAAGTACGTTAATGGTCAACCCGCCTCTTGAGGTGCTCTAAAGGACGTTAATAGTCAACCCGCCTCTAGAGGTGCTCTAAAGTACGTTAATTGTCAACCCGCCTCGTGAGTTGCTCTAAAGTACGTTAATGGTCAACCCGCCTCTAGAGGTGCTCTCAAGTACGTTAATGCTCAACCCGCCTTTTGAGGTGCTCTAAAGTACGTTAATGGTCAACCCGCGTCTACAGGTGCTCTAAAGTACGTTAATGGTCAACCAGCCTCTTGAGGTGCTCTAAAGTGATTTAATGGTCAACCCGCGTCTTGAGATGCTCTAAATTACGTTAATGGTCAACCCGCCTCTTGAGGTGCTCTAAAGTACGTTAATGGTCAACCCGCCCCTTGAAGTGCTCTACAGGACGTTAATGGTCAGCCCGCCTCTTGAGGTGCTCTAAAGTACACTAATGGTCAACCCGCCTCTCGAGGTGCTCTAAAGTACGTTAATGGTCAACCCGCCCCTTGAAGAGGTCTAAAGGACGTTAATGGTCAACCCGCCTCTTGAGGGGCTCTAAAAGACGTTAATGGTCAACCCGTCTTTTGAGGTGCTCTAAAGTACGTTAATGGTCAACCCGCCTCTTGAGGTGCTCTAAAGTACATCAATGACCAACCCGCCTCTTGAGGTGCTCTAAAGTACGTTAATGGTTTGCCCGTCTCTTGGGGTGCTATAAAGTACGTTATTAGTCAATCCGCCTATCACCCCCTTAGTAAGCAAGCTGCTTACAAGAGTTATTTAGATATCAGAATATAAATTAGGGATATTTCGAGCGCTGATAAAGTTTTAAGGCCGTCATCTTAATATCGTTGATAAGTATGAAGTCTGTGTATCCAAAATTACACTGTGTTATCTGACATCCAATAGTTTTATATTCCTTTCATTCTAAATTTTGATTATACACGTTATGCGGGTGTAGCTAGAAAAACAGGATATTCCTATCTTTCCGCAGCACGAGTTCATTTGGAGGAAGTTTTTCTATTTTTTTTTATATTTTTCAACCCGCCTCTTGAGGTGCTCTACAGGACGTTAATGGTCAACCCTCCTATTGATGTTTTTCTATTTTTTTTATATTTTTCAACCCGCCTCTTGAGGTGCTCTACAGGACGTTAATGGTCAACCCGCCTCTAGAGGTGCTCTCAAGTACGTTAATGCTCAACCCGCCTCTTGAGGTGCCTTAAAGTACGTTAATGGTCAACCCGCGTCTAGAGGTGCTCTAAAGTACGTTAATGGTCAACCAGCCTCTTGAGGTGCTCTAAAGTACGTTAATGGTCAACCCGCCCCTTGAAGTGCTCTTCAGGACGTTAATGGTCAAACCGCCTCTTGAGGTGCTCTAAAGTACGCTTATGGTCAACCCGCCTCTCGAGGTGCTTTAAAGAACGTTAATGGTCAACCCGCCCCTTGAAGAGGTCTAAAGTACGTTAATGGTCAACCCGCCTCTTGAGGTGCTCTAAAGAACGTTAATGGTCAACCCGCCTCTTGAGGTGATCTTAAGTACGTTAATGGTCAACCCGCCTCTTGAGGTGCTCTAAAGTACGTCAATGACCAACCCGCCTCTTGAGGTGCACTAAAGTACGTTAATGGTTTGCCCGTCTCTTGGGGTGCTATAAAGAACATTAATGGTCAACCCGCCCCTTTAGGTGCTCTATAGTACGTTAAAGGTCAAACCGCCTCTTGAGGTGCTCTAAAGTACGGTATTAGGCAATCCGTCTATCACCCCCTTAGTAAGCAAGCTGCTTACAAGAGTTATTTAGATATCAGAATATAAATTAGGGATATTTCGAGCGCTGATAAAGTTTTAAGGCCGTCATCTTAATATCGTTGATAAGTATGAAGTCTGTGTATCCAAAATTAAACTGTGTTATCTGACATCCAATAGTTTAATATTCCTTTCATTCTAAATTTTGATTATACACGTTATGCGGGTGTAGCTAGAAAAACAGGATATCACTATCTTTCCGCAGCACGAGTTCATTTGGAGGAAGTTTTTTTATTTTTTTTTATTTTTCAACCCGCCTCTTGAGGTGCTCTACAGGACGTTAATGGTTAACCCTCCTATTGATGTTTTTCTATTTTTTTTATATTTTTTAACCCACCTCTTGAGGTGCTCTAAAGGACGTTAATGGTCAACCCGCCTCTTGAGGTGCTCTAAAGAACGTTAATGGTCAACCCGCCTTTTGAGGTGATCTTAAGTACGTTAATGGTCAACCCGCCTCTTGAGGTGCTCTAAAGTACGTCAATGACCAACCCGCCTCTTGAGGTGCACTAAAGTACGTTAATGGTTTGCCCGTCTCTTGGGGTGCTATAAAGAACATTAATGGTCAACCCGCCCCTTGAGGTGCTCTAAAGTACGTTAAAGGTCAAACCGCCTCTTGAGGTGCTCTAAAGTACGTTATTAGGCAATCCGTCTATCACCCCCTTAGTAAGCAAGCTGCTTACAAGAGTTATTTAGATATCAGAATATAAATTAGGGATATTTCGAGCGCTGATAAAGTTTTAAGGCCGTCATCTTAATATCGTTGATAAGTATGAAGTCTGTGTATCCAAAATTACACTGTGTTATCTGACATCCAATAGTTTTATATTCCTTTCATTCTAAATTTTGATTATACACGTTATGCGGGTGTAGCTAGAAAAACAGGATATTCCTATCTTTCCGCAGCATGAGTTCATTTGGAGGAAGTTTTTCTATTTTTTTTATATTTTTCAACCCGCCTCTTGAGGTGCTCTACAGGACGTTAATGGTTAACCCTCCTATTGATGTTTTTCTATTTTTTTTATATTTTTTAACCCACCTCTGGAGGTGCTCTAAAGGACGTTAATGGTCAACCCGCCTCTTCAGGTGCTCTAAAGGACGTTAATGGTCAACCCGCCTCTTGATGTGCTCTTAAAGACGTCAATGGTCAACCCGCCTCTTGAAGTGCTCTAAAGTACGTTAATGGTCAACCCGCGTCTTGAGGTGCTCTTAAAGACGTTAATGGTCAACCCTCCTCTTGAAGTGCTCTAAAGTACGTTAATGGTCAACCCGCGTCTTGAGGTGCCCTAAAGGACGTTAATGGTCAACCCTCCTCTTGAAGTGCTCTAATGTACGTTATTTGTCAATCCGCCTTTCACCGCCTTGGTAAGTAAGCTGCTTACAAATCAAGTGTTATTTAGATATCAGAATATCTATTAAGGATATTTCAAGCGCTGATAAAGCTTTAAAGCCGTCATCTTAATATCGTTGATAAGTATGAAGTCTGTGTATCCAAAATTACACTGTGTTATCTGACATCCAATAGTTTTATATTCCTTTCATTCTCAATTTTGATTATACACGTTATGCGGGTGTATCTAGAAAAACAGGATATTCCTATCTTTCCGCAGCATGAGTTCATTTGGAGGAAGTTTTTCTATTATCTTTTTTTAAAATTAAATTGTCATTTTCAGTTTAAATTTTTTTATTTTGCCTTGGTATTGTAATTTGCATATGGATTGGTATGTTTTTATTCATATTCATTTCGAAAAATCTTCTGACTTTTCTTGGAATCAAAAGCAGCGTGACACCTAAAAGCAAAGACAAAGGTGAACTATCTTTACTCCATCGGGTAAATGTTGATTATTTTAATTCCAACATGAGTTAAAATAAAAGGATTGAAATAAACTGGATGGAGAAAACCACCAACCTTTAGAAAGCGAACTGATAGATTTTCTTACACTGACATCTGTCCTAATTGAGACTCAAACCTAGCGACAAGAGTTGAGAGGCGCTGTGATCCGTTTTGAGTGCATTAGGCCACCTACCGAGACCGGTGTCGGTTATTAAAATAAAAAAACGCTTAAAAGATATATGCAATAGTACTTTATTGAGATTTATACTCTAGTGACAAATTGAAATAAATCCTTTATATTGATATATTAGGCGTAGAAGGTTTATAATACATGTTCACACTGAGATAGTGTGTTCAATAAGTTTTCTAAAGATACATGTTTAAGATTCATATGATAATTAAAATTAATATGACATATTAACTGTTTATTATCTGACGTTAAATAATACACATACATAATTCAAATAAATAAAAGTAGTTACTTAAAATAAAACAGATTGAAATTAAGTGTAATGTTGCTAAGTTTCAAAATAACCAAAATCCCCATTGGCTTCTTATTTTTCAAGTCTTTCAATTTCAAATCTATTATATCAAATTTGTGAAAGAACTATATGTTCAAAAGGTTTTTGAATTTGCCTACTGAATTTTAAATTTGTGGAAACCTAGATAAGCTTTTTTCAAATTTATTTGAGTTGTTGTGACAATTTCTCAAAGCACGCTACCACATACATCTCACAAATACTTTATAAAGATGACATAGATTTAGTGTTTGACATTTACAAGATTTACTGAAATGACATCAATTATCAATTAAATAACTAAATATCATGATTAATACAATATTCTAAAAAAAACGCTAAGCACTCGCGGGAACGAATGCTGACTACAAAACGTGGTTTGCTAAATTATGTGCGAGGATTATTATACTGAGATACAGGTTCGTTCAAAAAGTTACGTCACCCTTAATGTCTAAAAAGAAACGCCACACTTTGTGTAGAAACTAAAATCATTTGTTACATTATTTTACTACAGTAGGTGTTCAAAATTACGACAAACGGTTTCATTAGGCACATAATTACGTATACACAACGTATAATCCACTTGTTGACGAAAATATCATGATGTTAATCAAAAACAAACATACTAATCCATGTCCGAATCACAATCCAGAAGCAAAATAAAAACTTTGGAACTGACAAGTTAGGTTAAAACCGTGAACTTCCATCAGGGAAGTGAGACCGGGTGCTTAGAAAGGGTAAGCACCTCATGAGTAGTTGATGCGTCGTGTATCAAGGATATTAGATTTTAACTATTTTGTTGGTTTTCAGTTTCTCTTTCCTCGTATCTTTTCCTTTCTCCGTTTTCATTTAAAAGGCAAAAAAACAAAACTGATTGATGATCACAATTTCTTACATTTAACACATTTAACGCATAAAACCTTCACAAAGTTCATTATTAGTAATCACAGCGAGGTGTATGAATCATAAACCCTTATGTTTTCTTTTACATTTAAAAAGGAACTTAATACTATGGAGAATATTTCTTTAATGATATGGAATAAATTAAATCATTTCATAGATAGCAGGGAAATAGTTTTCTACAGACAAATGACCGGGCAAATAAAGAACATGTTATTTATTGACACCGGGAACAATTCACAAGTGATATGCAGTGGAAGTAAAGCTGAGGGATTGAATCTACCGGGTAGTGAGGAGGATATAATGTTTGTATTAAAAAATATAACCATTAAACCACAGCATCATCTTAATGTACCAAATGCTGATTTAGTAATGGATACTAAAGGTGTCAAACCTGGATTTACTAAACTTTACATAGGTTCAGATCAAAGGGCGGTAGAAAAACTTGACATATATGCTTCCGCACTGACTCCAGCCAAAGGTCGTTTATACCTATCGAGTTTATTATTTCGTGACAAATTTGTAGAATATTTCAAAGATTATGAGGCTCAAGCTGAAGCACATGGTCCTTGTGCAACTTTTAAGCATGATGGACGTGAATACGATTATATGCAGTGTTTTTCGTGCAAAATATGGCCACCTGAAGCAGAAGAATGGATATTAAGACAAAGACGAAATAATTGGCTGTCTTCGGATTTGGTATCAGAAGTTTTAACAGAAGGGTGTTTAGTTGTTCCAATCGGAAATCCATTGTCAGAAGAAAATCATATTGAATGGCGAATATCATTTTCCATAGCTGAGAAAAAACTCGTGCATTTTATGAACCAATCTCAGGTACTTTGCTATGGCCTTCTGAAATTATATTTGAAACACGTGATCGATTTAAGGACCGATTGCAAAAGTTTACTCTGCTCTTACTTTCTCAAAACCTCTCTGTTTTATTGTATTGAGGAGGAAAATCTTGAATGGGATAAACATAACTTACTAAAGTGTTTCTGGGCTTGTTTTAAACGTTTATTTCTATGGATAAGACGGGGGTATTGTCCTAATTATTTCATATCAACAAACAATATGTTTGAAAGCAAAATATATGGGGAAAATCAGACCAAATTAAGGGAACATCTGTTCTATTGCTACGAACAAGGAGTAGATTCACTTCTACTGATACCTGTGTTACATGACTTGTATACTGATATGTTTGGTAGAACACTTCCCTATACTCCAAACCAAGTAGACATAGAAAACATGAGCGAATACGAATTCGATAGAAATGTTACAGATATTTGTTACCATTTACAATTATCTTCCCTTGAAATATTAACACAAGTAAAGATAAAATTCCAAGTATTATTACAACGCCTGTCTAATATACCCCCAGTTCAGAAATATATATTGTCGAATTTAATGGACACTGTTAATTGTCGCATAACTCAATACCAGTACCAAAGTATTAACAATTCTGTTTTATCAAATAAGATGAGATACGGGAAATTTCGAGGGTTGTCCAGACATATATTACAAAACTGTACAAAAATGGATATATGTACTGGATTGTTGCAGTATGCTACACTGTGTTATTTAACTGGGTATTACAATAAAGTTGTCTGTTTAGTTGAACACATTCTAAGTTCAGACATTTAAGAAATAACATTCTATTTGAGTGTATTCATTCGGTATTATGAATGAGAGTCAGGAATAGCATATTCAATGAACTGCGAAGCAGTTCATGTTAAATATGCTATTCCTGACTCTCATTCATAATACCGAATGAATACACTCAAATAGAATGTTATTTCTTATATTTACAATCATAAAAAACATTGATAGCATGTCCGAAATGTAAAATTATCGCTACAATAATTTATTTCATTCAAGATTCCGACAAACCTAAGGGATTGATGGAACAGCCTTGCTCCAAATAAGGAAAGTTACGTCGCGAGAAGACTTGGATGCTGACCAATCAAACAATGCGTGACGTAATAGATGTCATTCTGTGACGTAATCGAATTGTTAAACGTTACGTAATCAGAGGTCATGACCCCACAATGTATTCAAGAGCAATTGAATGCCAGTTAAAACAAATAGGTTCATCTAAAGAAGGTCAATTCCAATTGTAAATATTTTCAAATATATGTTTCTGTGTATGAAGTTTTTTCATGTAAAACACACTACATAGAAGAAATGTGTGGTAAAGGATGACAATAAAATACAAACGCAGACATGGTGTAGCTTGTTTTTTATCTGTGTACCGAATACCGGATTCCATCCAGACGATATTGAAACCGAAATTAATCAACATCAAAATGAATTCTGGTCAGTAACATTTATCCCTCCACGGATCTTCTGTTTTGTTCTGTTATTTTTAACATATAACAGATCAAGAATGACAGATTTGAGAGACAATGCATTAAAAGATATGTTTGAATCAGTTAAAGACAAACATATTATTCATGAATCAGAGAAGCCTCTTGTGTCAGCTTTAATTCAGAGATGTGTAGAAATCGCAGATAGGTGAAACATCCATGTATACAGGTTAAGCTTTCCATCGTCAAACAATCACAAATCATAATTGTTACATTTGTTAACTCCAATAATCAATAAACAGTTGATACGTGTTTCAAAAAACGTTTTGAGGTTCATTGAAAAAAATTGTTTTATATCAAAATATGTCTCAATTCAATATTGTAGTATAACAACTACTGTTATTGTTATTGTTGGAAGGGTTACTGTAGAGTAGAATACAACCATTGATTTAACAAATGATGTTTTATGGTTTTTTATTTGAGAAAACCGAAGGCCGGAATCATGGTGTAGCTCGTTCCTTTCTCTGTGTACCGAGTACCAGATTTTGGGAAAGGAACGTAGAACTTTGAGATGTCACATTTATCCTGGACAATCCTAGACACAGAGTCATCAAATTTCAGACTTATTATACCCTCCGCAAACGAAGTTTGGGGGTATATAGAAATCACCTTGTCTGTCTGTCCGTCTGTCTGTCTGTCCGTCTGTCTGTCCGTCCCGCTTCGTGTCCGGAACAGACCTTTTGTACTGTAGCACTTAGGATTATCAAACTTGGTATGTGGATGCATCATGGGCAGGCGATGTGTCATGTACCAAATTTAGGTCACTGTGACCTTGAATTTGACCCTTGACCTCTATGATATGAGGGGTACCCATTTTGTGTAATCAACTTCTTTTTCAGATTTAAACCAAGAAGTCTGAAACTTTGCAGGATGTTTCCATATACATTGAACATGTGCACCTCCTATTTTGGTTGGATTATATTTTTTTCAGATTTAAGGGTAGGTGAACTTAGTCATTTTTCATCAATGTCCAATATGAAGGGTACCCATTTTGTGTTATCATCTCCTCTTACAGATTTTAACCAAGAAGTCTGAAACTTTACAGGATGTTTTTTATATACATTGAACATGTGCACCTCCTATTTTGGTTGGATTATATTATTTTGTTCATATTTTATGGGTAGTTTAACTTAGTCATTTTTCAACAATATTCCAAATGAGGGATACCCATTTTGTGTAAAACTCCTCTTACAGCTTTTATCAAACACGTCTGAAACTTTACAGGAAGTATCTGTATACATTAAACATTTGCACCTCCTATTTTGGCTGGATTATATAGTTACTCAATAATATATGATCCAATTTTTTTAATTGTGCATAGAAATGGAGCATCATAAGAACATGTGCACTGTACTATCGGTTTCATCAAATGTATTTTGTCGAATTATTAACATTTCCATACACATAATTTTTCACATTACAATTTGGTCATACATACAATTTGTCCCCAGATCAAAAGTTGGGAGCGGGTTATTAGCCTCTTTCAGAGACAGTTCTAGTTAACATTACTGTGATGACAGCCATTATTTTTAGAGTGCCTTGATAAGGCTAGGCTGGGAATATGCCTTTGTCAACAATTTATTTCAAGCAGCCTGATTCGTTATACTGTGAACCCATAGTGCGAAAAGGGTTTTCTATACCATATAATTGGGAATTAAGCACACTTTTAACAAAGAAGCTATATTGTTGTATAGAAAAGGAAAACTGTCTTTTCTTGGTATGTATGTGTTTATTTATCCACAACCAAATAACAGTCCAGAGGCAAATTAAAAACTTTGAAGCTGCCGTCTAGTTAGATTAAACGCGTAAACTTCCACCAGGGAAGTGAGGCCAGGTAATCCGGAATAGTAAGCACCTCGTGTTTAAATAGCTTCAATCGCCACGTGTATATTATAATTTCAGATACTTGTTTAATACGTAATCTATACTGGTTATTGCTACGTTTCAAAGTTAACTTAAAAATGGGATTTTGTTTCAAATAACAAATTAACAAACCAATCCATGTTCAAACCCAAATTCCAAAGCAAAGCAAAAGTCAGAAACTGTCAAATTAATTTAAATATGCAAACTTTAACCAGGTAAGTGAGAGGCAATGTTCCAAAATTTTAGAATGACAGGAAAATGTAACTGTGGGACGTCCGGGATTATCGTGGATACAGACACATCATACTTGTCAACAATTTTGTCATGATGACTATAACACTTTTCGAATGTCTTGATAAGCCATGTGTTACAATCAGAACATTCTCTTAGTTCAAAATTTATAAATAACAGGTGATTACCCTTCCGAGGAACCCAGTCTCACTTCTCTTGTGGAGGTTTACGTATTTAACTAATCTGATTTGAACAAGAACCAAACTGTTTGTGTTTGATACTGTTACGTAAGACAGCAACACAGAGTAGTTGTGCTTGGAGTTTATTTCTCAGCTAGTAGACCATTTGCCATTACTTCGTATTTCTATGCCAAAGATCTGACAGAGTATTTATGGTTTGATTCGCAATGGAAAGCAGACTTTGTCATTCTTCCCTTCCTTTACTGTGTGTTGATCGTAGCGCCTAATCGACATCATTCTGTCATTCAATACAGTAAAACCTTAAATCATGTACATCGATAATCGAGTGATCCGAGGCACAGTTGATTCACTAACGTTTTGCTACAGTGCCGCCTAATACATAAGTTTGATTTTCATTCGTTGCAGATCTTACTGTGATGACTTTTCGTTCGTTTACCTTAGGTCAGTAGTGTTCTCCAGATACTCATGTTCTTTATCCGTTATAGCACTGACCTCCTTGATATACCCGAGTACTTTAGACAGGTGACAAAAATTATTGTATTGTTGTCTGTGTCTAGGATTGTTCTAGGTATATTTGGCGCCAAATTGTTTCATAAAAATATTACAACTGACGGTTGGTAAAGATTAAGTATATTTTAATTGACTTCAGGCACCCCCTCTAAGTGTTGCTATCTTTCTTGAACATCAATCAGACGCTGTTTTCCTTTTAATTTGAAATTGAAAAATCACAAGAACGTTACATTACGTAATGTTAGAGGAACTTTTTTAACGTTTCCTATTTAGCTTTAAAACATACATATTAATAGCTTCGAAAACAATTTGTCAGTTCAGAAAATTTTTTACAAAATCCAATTGAATAAAACCAGAATTTCCTGAGGCTAAGATTAGTATGTGGGTAAAATGCCCTCATCAAACCTTCACAAATTTTAGTGATGAGGGGAAATAGTTAAAGGTAGCATTGTACTAAAAACACATTATTAAGCTTTGGATACTTTAAAAACTAATAACGCAATCACTTGGATGTGTAACTTTTTTTTTTTTTTTTTTTTTTTTTTTTTTTTTTTTTTTTTGAAGTCTAAAGAGTGGCATTTGAAAGAAACAAGGATTTAGCCTAAAATATCAAACTTAAAATGATAGAAATGATAGCTGAGAGAAATCCAATACAAATTCTATGGAATGTGTTATTTTAAACATTTCTGTTCAAACTGTCAATGCATTTTCTCACATTATTTTCTAGTAAATACTAGTAGGTATACAAAAGGACGCTAATGGTCACCCCGCTCCTCGTGGTGCTCTAAATGCGACAATCCGCCTTTCACCGCCTTGGTAAGCAAGCTGTTTACGAATCAAGTGTTGTTTAGATATCAGGATATATATTAAGGATATTTCAAGCGCTGATAAAGTTTTAAGGCCGTTATCACAATATAGTTGATAAGTTTGAAGTCTGTGTATCCAAAATTACACTGTGTTATCTGACATCCAATAGTTTCATATTCCTTTCATTCTCAATTTTGATTACACACGTTATGCGGGTGTAGCTAGAAAAACAGGATATCACTATCCTTCCGCAGCACGCGTTCCATTTGGAGGAAATTTTTCTGTTTATCTTTTTTTTAAAATTAAATTGTCATTTTCAGTTTAAAATTTTTTATTTTGCCTTAGTATTGTGATTTGCATATGGATTGGTATGTTTTTATTCGTATTCATTTCGAAAAAATCTTCTGACATTTCTTGGAATTAAAAGCAGCGTGACACCTAAAAGCAAAATCAAAGTCCATCGGTGTCAAAACTTAAGCGTTCATATTATCTCACAATTTCCTGCTTTCGTCTTTGTAACGACCCTGCTTTGACTTTGTAATATTAAAGAAATAATCAACATTCACCCATAAAGCCTCATCGTGATATATTCTTCCGCACGTGAATTCCGGACCGTGTATTATTCTGCGATATATCACGGGTAAATGTTAATTATTTTAATTCTAACATGAGTTAAATGAAAAGGGTTGAAATAAACAGTTCGAACTCTGTCTTCAGAAGTACATTTTATTATCCACTTGTAAAAAGGTCCATTGAAAATATTTCGCTGTTGCGATTACTTTCATTAAAATTAATGTTTTATGAACGAAAATTACGTCATAACCATTGATCGCGACAAATAACATGACGTCATAATTACAGAATTAAAACGGAACAACCATGAGTATGTACTTTGTTATACCACGACTGGCTCTCTTTGTGTTTCATATGAAGAAAAACGCAGATCATGTAAGAATTATATATTATACCTGGCGAAAATAAAAAATTCAATGGTATAGATTAAATAAATAAAGTAATATAACCTTCCTCTAAAACAAACTTACGAGTTAAAAGATGTTGAACACAAAATTTAAGGAAATTATGGCTATGCCTTCAGGATACTGAAGAAGAATAAAGCAGATCGAAAAAGTACGCTAATGGGTCCTGGGCAACAAAATAAACATACTTATGCATGTCCGAATCACAATCCAGAAGCAAAGTAAACACTTTGGAACCGACAAGTCAGGTTAGACACGTGAACTGCCACCAGGGTAGTGAGACCGGGTGCTCCGGAAGTGTAAGCACCTCCTTCACCTGCCACGTGTGCAATCAAAATTGTGGAACTATGGAACGTCAAATATATCTAGGGCAATCCTGGACACAGAAACGTCAAACTTATCACTTTAGTTTCATCCTTCATAGAAATCAGACAGAAAACAAAGAACACACGAAGACATGTATGCCGAATTGTGAAACATGAATAAACGTTAGCCATTAAGCGTTAACTTCTATCTATAACTGCTCGCCTTATTCGTGACCAGCGATTTCCGTTTCAAGCCTTTTTTACCAGGAGGAAGACATTAGAAATCTTTTAATGGTGTTATACGTCCTAGTCAAATTTTTTTTTACTTTGTTTGAGGCGGTTCAGGAAATCTGACTGACCGGAGAAAACCACCAACCTTTAGAAAGCAAACTGATAGATTTTCTTACCCTAGGATCTGTCCCGAATGAGACTCAAAGCTAGGCGACAATAGGTGAGAGGCGCAATGAGACTCAAAGCTAGGCGACAAGAGGTGAGAGGCACAATGAGACTCAAAGCTAGGCGAGAAGAGGTGAGGTGCGCTGTGATCCGTTTTGAGTGCATTAGGCCACCTGCCGAGACCGGTATCGGTAATTGAAATAAAAGAAAAACGCTTAAAAAAATATATGCAATAGTACTTTATTGAGATTTATACACTAGTGACAAATTGAAATAAATCCTTTATATTGATATATTAGGCGTAGAAGGTTTATAATATATGTTCACACTGAGATAGTGTGTTCAATAGTTTTTCTAAAGATACATGTTTAAGATTAATATGATAATTAAAATTAATATGACATTTGAATTTGCCTACTAAATTTTAAATTTGTGGAAACCTAGATAAGCTTTATTCAAATTTATTTGAGTTGTTGTGACAATTTCCCAAAGCACGCTACCACATACATCTCACGAATACTTTATAAAGATGACATGGATGAAGTGTTTGACATTTACAAGATTTACTGAAATGACATCAAATATCAATTAAATAACTAAATATCATGATTACTACAATATTCTTAAAAAACACGCTTAGCACTCGCAGGAACGAATGCTGACTACAAAACGTGGTTTGCTAAATTATGTGCGAGATTTACTATACTGAGATACAGGTTCGTTCAAAAAGATACGTCACCCTTAATGTCTAAAAAGAAACGCGACACCTTGTGTAGAAACTAAAATAATTTGTTATATTATTTTAGTACAGAAGGTGTTCAAAATTACGACCAACAGTTTTATTAGGCACATAATTACGTATACACAACGTATAATCCACTTGTTGACGAAAATATCATGATGTCAATTAAAAAAAACATACTAATCCATGTCCGAATCACAGTCCAGAAGCAAAATAAAAAATTTGGAACTGACAAGTTAGGTTAGACACGTGAACTGCCACCAGGGAAGTGAGGCCGGGTGCTCAGGAAGAGTAAGCACCTCCTGTAAAGCTAGCTACAACCGCCACGTGTGTAATCACAATTGTGTTAAAGGAACGTGGAACTATGAGACGTCTAATATATCCAGGACAATCCTGAACACAGAGACATCAAACTTATTAATAATACTGTGATGACGGCCATAAAACTTTTTAGAGCCTTGATAAGCCTAGGCTTGCAATATCCCTGAGTCAACAATTTATTTGCAAGCAGCCTATTTCGTTGTACAAAGTCACCGTAGTGGGAACAAGCTCTACCATAGTGTATTAATTGGGAAACAAATACACCATAAGCAGGAGAAGCAGGTATAATACTGCATAAAAAAGGAAAGTTGACAATAGAAAAATTGAAGTTGGTCATAAAGTTTCAAATGTACCCTTTCGTGTGCGTCATAATTTAGGTATAAGTCTAAATATGAAGCAAAAGTTAAGGAATCAGTCGTGTCTTTTATTTCAAGCTCACTAGGATAGCTGACATTTACATAGTCTCCAAATTTAGGATTGTTAAGAGACAGAACGTCATCTATATATATGTATGTTGAGTTGAATGTTTTAGCGACAGTTTTCTCTCCAGATTTAACAAGGTTCTGCATAAATTCGGATTCATGAGAATAAAGAAACAAATCAGCAAGCAATGATGCACAGTTTGTACCCAATGGTATACCGAAGTAAATGAGTAGTTGATATAAGTACAACTGATCAAAATCGGTTGGTTGGTTGGTTGAATGATGCTTAACGTCGCATCAGCAATTTTTCAGCTATTCGCGACGAGAACTATTTAATTAATCTCTATGGATTAATCTATGAACAATTTGGTGTATGCATGTGAAGTGAGAGTGTGTTGTATGGTCTGCCTTGTACTAGCGCGCACTCAGGGCGACTTTACCGTGCTAGCTCACAGAGTCAGTACGCCGCAGACAAGCGTACCATTCCCCCAGTCCATTATACTGATACCAGGTGAATCAGTAAAGGCCAACGGTAAGGAAAATTCACTTTCCCACATGTGGTCTGAGCGGGACTCGAACTCACAGCGGTGAGAGACCCTGGATTTGAAGACTGACGTCTTATCCATTAGGCCACCGCGCCCTGATCAAAATCGGGTAATCATCAGAAAAAAAATTAAATTTTTTTATCTTGCATTGCAGAGATGATGCGTCGTGTATCAAGGATATTAGATTTTAACTATTTTGTTGGTTTTCAGTTTCTCTTTCCTCGTATCTCTTCCTTTCTCCGTTTTCCTTTAAAACACAAAAAACAAAACTGATTGATGATCACAATTTCTTACATTTAACACATTTAACGCATAAAACCTTCACAAAGTTCATTATTAGCAATCACAGCAACATGTATAAATTATAAACCTTTATGTTTTTTTTACATTTAACAAGGAACTCAAAACTATGGAGAATATTTCTTTAATGGTATGGAATAAATTAAATCATTTCATAGGTAGCAGGAAATTAGTTTTCTACAGACAAATGACCTGACAAATAAATAACATGTTATTTAATGACCCCGGGGACAGTTTACAATTGATATTCAGTGGAAGTAAAGCTGAGGGATTGAATCTACCGGGTAGTGACATGGATATAATGTTTGTATTAAAAAATATAACCATTAAACCACAGCATCATACTAATGTACCAAATGCTTATTTAGTAATGAATACTAAAGGTGTCAAACCTGGATTTACTAAACTTTACATAGGTTATGATCAAAGGGCGGCAGATAAACTTGTCATATATGCTTCCGCACTGACTCTAGCCAAAGGTCGTTAATACCTATCGAGTTTATTATTTCGTGACAAATTTGTAAAATATTTCAAAGATTATGAGGCTCAAGCTGAAGCACATGGTCCTTGTGTAACTTTTAAGCATGATGGACGTGAATACGATTATATGATGTGTTTTTCGTGCAAAATATGGCCACCTGAAGCAGAAGAATGGATATTAAGACAAAGACGAAATAATTGGCTGTCTTCGGATTTGGTATCAGAAGTTTTAACAGAAGGGTGTTTAGTTGTTCCAATCGGAAATCCATTGTCAGAAGAAAATCATATTGAATGGCGAATATCATTTTCCCTAGCTGAGAAAAAACTCGTGCATTTTATGAACCATACTCAGGTACTTTGCTATGGCCTTCTGAAATTATATTTGAAACACGTGATCGATTTAAGGACCGATTGCAAAGGTTTACTCTGCTCTTACTTTCTCAAAACCTCTCTGTTTTATTGTATTGAGGAGGAAAATCTTGAATGGGATAAACATAACTTACTAAAGTGTTTCTGGGCTTGTTTTAAACGTTTATGTCTATGGGTAAGACGGGGGTATTGTCCTAATTATTTCATATCAACAAACAATATGTTTGAAAGCAAAATATATGGGGAAAATCAGACCAAATTAAGGGAACATCTGTTCCATTTGTACGAACAAGGAGTAGATTCACTTCTACTGATACCTGTGTTACGTGACAGATATACTGATATGTTTGGCAGAACCCTTCCCTATACTCCAAACCAAGTAGACATAGAAAACATGAGCGAATATCAATTTGATAGAAATGTTACAAATATTTATAACCTTGTACAATTATCTTCCCTTGAACAATTAACAAAAGTAAAGATAAATTGCAAGTATTATTACAACGCCTGCCTAATATACCCCCAGTTCAGAAAAATATATTGACGGATTTTATGGCCACTGTTAATTGTCGTATAACTCAATACCAGTACCAAAGTATTAACAATTCTGTTTTATGAAATAAGATGAGATACAGGGAATTTCGAAGGTTGTCAAGACATATATTACAGAACTGTACAAAGATGGATATATGTACTGGATTGTTGCAGTATGCTACACTGTGTTATTTAACTGGGTATTACAATAAAGTTGTCTGTTTAGTTGAACACATTCTGTCTAAGTTCAGACATTTTCAAATATATGCTTATGCGTATGGATCAATTTCATGTGAAAAACATTACATAGAAGAAATGTGCGGTAAACGACTGACATTACAAGTCATGGTGTAGCTCGTTCTTTTATCTGTGTACCGAGTACCGGATTCTATCCAGACGATATTGAAACCGAAATTAATCAACATCAAGATAAATTTTTGTCAGCAACATTTATCCATCCACGGATCTTCTGTTTTGTTCTGTTATTTTTAACATATAACAGAACAAGAATGACAGATTTCAGAGACAATACTTTAGATAATATGTTTCAATCAGTTGAAGACAGACATTTACATTTTATTCGTGAATCAGAGAAGCCTCTTGTGTCAGCTTTAATTCAGAGATGTGTAGAAATCTCGAATAGGTGAAACATCCATGTATACAGGTCAAACTTTTCATCCTCAAACAATCTCAAATCATAATTGTTACATTTGTTAACTCCAATAATCAACAAACAGTTGATACGTGTTTCAAAAAACGTTTTGAGGTTCATTAAAAAAATTGTTTTATATCAAAATATATCTAAATTCAATATTGTAGTATAACAACTACTGTTATTGTTATTGTTGGAAAGGTTAATGTAGAGTAGAATACATCAAATGATATAACAAATGATGTTTTGTGTTTTTTAAGGTAGAGAAAACCGAAAGGCCGGAATCATTGTGTAGCTCGTTCTTTTATCTGTGTACCGAGTACCGAATTTTGAGAAAGGAACATAGATGATCCGGAATAGTAAGCATCTCCTGTTTAAATAGCCTTAACCGCCACGTGTATATTATAATTTCAGATACTTGACATGTATTTTAAACTAATTATTGCTACGTTATAAAGTTAACTTAAAAATGGTATTTTGTTTCAAATAACAAATTAACAAACCAATCCATGTTCAAACCCAAATTCTAAAGCAAAGCAAAAGTCAGAAACTGTCAAATTTAATTTAAATATGCAAACTTTAACCAGGTAAGTGCGAGACAGTGTTCCAAAATTTTAGAATGACAGGAACATGTAACTGTGAGACGTCCAGGATTATCTTGGATACAGACACATCATACTTGTCAACTATTTTGTGATGATGACTATAACACTTTTCGACTGTCTTGGTAAGTCATGTATTACAATCAGAACATTCTCTTAGTTCAAAATTTTTAAATAACAAGTGATTACCCTTCCGAGGAACCCAGTCTCACTTCCTTTGTGGAGGTTCACGTATTTAATTAATCTGATTTGAACAAGAACCAAACTGTTTGTGTTTGATAACGTTACGTAAGACAGCAACACAGAGTAGTTGTGCTTGGAGTTTATTTTCTCAGTTAGAATACCATTTGCCATTACTTCGTATTTCTATGCCAGAGATCTGACAGAGTATTTATGCATTGATTCGCAATAGAAGCAGACTCTGTTATTCTTCGCCTTTACTGTGTGTTGATCGTAGCGCCTGATCGACATCATTCTGTCATTCAATACAGTCAAACTTCAAATCATGTCGATCGATAATCGAGTGATCCAAGGCACAGTTGATTCACTAACGTTTTGCTACAGTGCCACCCAATACATAGGTTTGATTTTCTATTTGTTGCAGATCTTGCTGTGATAAGTTTTCGTAAGTACGTTAATGGTCAACTCGCCTCTTGAGGTGCTCTAAAGGACGTTTATGGCCAACCCGTCTCTTTAGGTGCTCTAAAAGACGTTAATGGTCAACCCACCTCTTGAGGTGCTCTAAAGGACGTTTATGGCCAACCCGTCTCTTGAGGTGCTCTAAAGGACGTTTATGGTTAGCCCGTCTCTTGGGATGCTCTAAAGAACACTAATGGTCAACCCGCCTCTTGAGGTGCTCTTAAGTACGTTTTTAGTCAATCCGCCTATTACCGCCTTGGTAAGCAAGTTGCTTACAAATCAAGTGTTATTTAGATATCGGAATATATATTAAGGATATTTCAAGCGCTGATAAAGTTTAAAGACCGTCATCTCAATATCGTTGATAAGTATGAAGACTGTGTATCCAAAATTACACTGTGTTATCTGACATCCGATAGTTTCATATTCCTTTCATTCTCAATTTTGATTACACACATTTTGTGGGTGTAGCTACATAAACAGGTTACCACTATCCTTCCGCAGCACGCGTCTCATTTGGAGGAAGTTTTTATGTTTACCTTTTTTTTAAATTAAATTGTCTTTTTCAGTTTAATTTTTTTTTATTTTACCTTGGTATTGTGATTCGCATATGGATTGGTTTTGTTTTTATTCGTATTCATTTTGACAAAATCTTCTGACTTCTCTTGGAATCAAAAGCAATGTGACACCTAAAAGCAAGGCAAAGGTGAAGTATCTTCACTCCATCGGTGTCAAAACTTAAGCGTTCATATTTTCTAACTATTTCCCGTCTTCGTCTTTGTAACGACCCTGCTTTGACTTTGTAATATTAAAGAAATAATCAACATTTACCCATAAAGCCTCATCGTGATATATTCTTCCGCACGTGAATTCCGGACCGTATATTATTCTGCGATATATCATGGGTAAATGTTAATTATTTTAATTCTAACATGAGTTAAATGAAAAGGGTTGAAATAAACAGTGCGAACTCTTTCTTCAGATTTTATTATCCACTTGTAAAAAGGTCCATTGAAAGTATTCCGTTGTTGAGATTCCTTTCATTAAAATTAATGTTTTATGAACGAAAATTACGTCACAACCATTGTTCGCGACAAATAGCATGACGACATAATTACAGAATTACGGAACAACCATGAGTATGTACTTTGTTATACCACGGCTGGCTCTCTTCATGTTTCATATGACGAAAAACGCAGATCATGTAAGAATTATATTTGTTCTGAGCTTTTACCTAGCAAAAACAGAAACACTCAATGTTATAGATTAAATAAATAAAGTAATATAACCTTCCTCTGAGACAAACTTACGAGTTAAAATAATTTGAACACAAAATTTAATGAAATTTTGGCTATGCCATCAGGATACTTAAGACGAAAAAAGCAGATCGAAAAAGTACGCTAATGGGTCCTGGACAACAAAACAAACATACTAATCCATGTCCGAATCACAATCCAGAAGCAAAGTAAACACTTTGGAACCGACAAGTCAGGTTCGACACGTGAACTGCCACCAGGGAAGTGAGACCGAGTGCTCCGGAATGGTAAGCACCTCCTTCACCTGCAACGTGTGTAATCAAAATTGTGGAACTATGGAACGTCAAATATATCTAGGGCAATCCTGGACACAGAAACGTCAAACTTATCACTTTAGTTTCACCCTTCATAGAAATCAGACAGAAAACAAAGAACACACGACGACATGTATGCCGAATTGTGAAGACAAAACATGAATAAACGTTAGCCATTAAGCGTTAACTTCTATCTATAACTGCTCGCCTTATTCGTGACCAGCGATTTCCGTTTCAAGCCTTTTTTACCAGGATTTAGACAATAGAAATCTTTTAATGGTGTTTTACGCCCTACTCAAACTTCTTTTCACTTAGTTTCAGGCGGTTCAGGAAGGATGGCGAAAATCTGACTGACCGGAGAAAAACACCAACCTTTGAAAGCGAACCGATAGATTTTCTTACACTAGAATCTGTCCCGATTGAGACTCAAACCTAGGCGACAAGAGGTGAGAGGCGTTGTAATCCGTTTTGAGTGCTTAAGGCCATCCGCCGAGACCGGTATCGGTAATTAAAATAAAAAAAAAACACTTAAAAATACATGCAATAGTATTTTATTGAGATTTATACACTAGCGACAAATTGAAATGAATCCTTTATATTGATATAATAGGCGTAGAAGGTTTATAATACATATTCACACTGAGATAGTGTGTTTAATACTTTCATCTAAAGATACATGTTTAAGATTAATATGATAATTAAAATTAATATGACATATTAACTGTTTATTATCTGACGTTAAATAATACACATACATGATTCAAATAAATAAAAGTTGTTACTTAAAATAAAACAGATTGAAATTAAGTGTAATGTTGCTATGTTTCAAAATAACCAAAATCCCCATTGGCTTCTTATTTTTTCAAGTCTTTCAATTTCAAATCTATTATAACAAATTTGTGAAAGAACTATATGTTCAAAAGGTTTTTGAATTTGCCTACTGAATTTTAAATTTGTGGAAACCTAGATAAGCTTTATTCAAATTTATTTGAGTTGTTGTGACAATTTCTCAAAGCACGCTACCACATACATCTCACAAATACTTTATAAAGATGACATAGCTGATGTGTTTGACATTAACAAGATTTACTGAAATGAGATCAAATATCAATTAAATAACTAAATATCATGATTAATGCACTATTCTACTAAACGCTAAGCACTCGCGGGAACGAATGCTGACTACAAAACGTGGTTTGCTAAATTATGTGCGAGATTTACTATACTGAGATACAGGTTCGTTCAAAAAGTTACGTCACCCTTAATGTCTAAAAAGAAACGCCACACTTTGTGTTGAAACTAAAATAATTTGTTATATTATTTTACTACAGTAGGTGTTCAAAATTACGACAAACGGTTTAATTAGGCACATAATTACGTATACACAACGTATAATCCACTTGTTGGCGAAAATATCATGATGTCAATCAAAAACAAACATACTAATCCATGTGCGAATTACAATTCAGAAGCAAAATAAAAACTTTGGAACTGACAAGTTAGGTTAGACACACCAGGGAAGTGAGGCCGGATGCCTAGCCGCAACCGCCATGTGTGTATTCAAAATTGTTTGACAGGAACATGGAACTATGAGACGTCAAATATATCCAGGGCAATCTTGACACAGAGACATCAAACTTATCAACAATACTGTGATCACGGTCATAAAACTTTTTAGGGACTTGATAGGCCAAGGCTTGCAATATCCCTGAGTCAACAATTTATTTGCAAGTCAAGTGATTTTGATAAATTCGAACTGTTTATATGTTAAACACTTACACACTTAAACACTAAAAATCAAACATATTTAAGAATTCAAAGATTAAGATCTTGGAAATAGTTGATTTTTTATGCAAATTTTTATTTTAAAAAATCCTGTTGTGATGGAGATTAATTTTATAAATAATGCTGCCAACAGCAACAGCTCGTCTTAGGCATTTTACAGTCACAAATCCTGTATATCAAAATATTTTATTATATGGCCAATTCTGATTGGTTGTGGATGCGTTTGTCTGGCGAGCCTGATAAATCGTTATGGTCACCGCGCAATAACGCATGCAACGTTTTTATGACGTAACAATGGGAAATGTTCACCGCGCAAAAACGCACGCGACGTTATGTCATGTTACATTGAAAAAAGAAAGGGGGACGGACACTTTTAAAGGAGAAATCTCTATGTTAAACTCGCATCAAAAGTCAATTAGTCCAAGAAATCATGCATTAAAATTCGGGTGGACGAGGTCAAAAGGTTTGAAGACTGGATTTTATTGCATGATCTCTTGGACTGAATTATTGTATAATATTTAATAATTTGAAAATGTAAGATGAATATCTTGCATTACCTGATAAGTATTACATATTTCAATAAGATCTAGCTCGTATACATTCCTCAAAGTCGACGACAACTTTTCAAGAATGAACCGGTAATTATCAAGAAATGAAGATCTGTGGAATTATGAAAAAAGGAAGGAGTTAACTCTAGATCAACCTCTCTTTGGAAGTCCCTGCAGAGTCACTGGTATAGGATTACGATAGCCAAGTGCAAAGAACTGTTGCCGAGACGAATAATGGCTGCCATAAAAGGAAAAAATCATAAAGTAAATACTAACTCTTAGTTATGTATTTTTTAACAAACACAAGTTTTTCATAAAGTGAATGCTGTTAAATCTTTAGTTCTTTCATATAAAATCAAGGGGGTGAAATTTCTTATTGAAACTTTAGGGCTGACGTTACTTTTTGAACGGACCAGTATATGAAGACATTCCAAGGCGCTTCTTTTTTATTTATTTATTTTTTCATCATGACCAAATAGATAAAAATATCCAATAAAACTGGAGATTGTTACCTATAATATTTATATTCATAGCTATATTTTTCTCCATAAAACATACGTGGTTTTTTTTAAAATATAGATTGGATATAGAATAAGTAGCAGCACACATTTATTTCAGTTCAATTACATATTATACCAGTGTTAATTTTACAGCAATAGACGGTCGTTTGGGATTACAATTCCTCATCAGTAGTGCTTGGACCAAAATTATGAAACCAAAATTATTTTGAAGATGTTGAAAAGCTACCCAAATGGCCAAAACATATTTTACCAAATTAAGCTAAGGAAATACTTTGCATGAGGGAGTAACCTTAGTTTTTGAGAAATTTCAAATTTTAACTTGCAGGAAATTTAGACAATTGTTTAAGTATATATTTTTGACAATAATACAAAAGATATAACTATTATTATCTAAACTTCTGTGTTTGTGTTTAGTTGAGTTTGGTATGACATTTGTCAATGGAAGTTAAAAAATTTTTAAACCATTTATTATCATTTCAATGAATATATTAATACATTTATGATCACTGAAAAGACAGATGAATGACTCCACGCGTAAATTTATCAGCAAATCATTTGATCCATTAAATTCACAGTTCTTATCAGTACAATTACAAATATTAATGATTATACTATGAATTATCAAAAAGTCTGCATATTTTAAATGAATGTTGGTTCAAAATACCATGTCAATTTATATAAAACAATAAGAAACATAAGACAGTGTATGACAACCAATGTGTAAATAAAGAATTATTATAGGCATATTTGAAACAAAATTATTGTTAAACTATTACAAGAAATGTTGAAAATCTATTTCTTCTTAAAGGAGCAGTGTTGAATTTGTTTTTATTGTAATATTTAGAATTATTATATGTTATGCAAAGTGTAAACGAGTTGTTGATATATGTACGACTGATCAAAATCGAGTTATCATTAGAACAAAGTTATAATTTTTTATCTTACATTGCAGAGATGATGCGTCGTGTATCAAGGATATTAGATTTTAACTATATTGTTGTTTTTCAGTTTCTCTTTCCTCGTATCTCTTCCTTTCTCCGTTTTCCTTCAAAAGGCAAAAAAACTGATAGATGACCACAATTGCTTTCATTTAAGACATTTAACGCATAAAACCTTCAAAACGTCCATAATAATTATTGTAATCACAGCGAGGTGTGTGAATTATAAACCTTTATGTTTTTTTACCTACCGAGTTTATTATTTCCTAACAAATTTGTAGAATATTTCAAAGGCAATGTGGCTCAAGCTGAAACACATGGTCCTTGTGCAACTTTTAAGCATGAGGGACGTGAATACGATTATATGAGGTTTTTTTCGTGCAAAATATGGCCACCTGAAGCAGAAGAATGGATATTAAGACAAAGACGAAATAATTGGCTGTCTTCGGATTTGGTATCCGAAGTTTTAACAGAAGGGTGTTTAGTTGTTCCAATCGGAAAACCATTGTCAGAAGAAAATCATATTGAATGGCGAATATCATTTTCCCTAGCTGAGAAAAAACTCATGCATTTTATGAACCATACTCAGGTACTTTGCTATGGCCTTCTGAAATTATATTTGAAACACGTGATCGATTTAAGGACCGATTGCAAAGGTTTACTACTGCTTTCAAAACCTCTCTGTTTTATTGTATTGAGGAGGAAAATCTTGAATGGGATAAACATAACTTACTAAAGTGTTTCTGGGCTTGTTTTAAACGTTTATTTCTATGGGTAAGACGGGGGAATTGTTCTTATTATTTTATATCAACAAACAATATGTTTGAAAGCAAAATATATGGGGAAAATCAGACCAAATTAAGGGAACATCTGTTCCATTTGTACGAACAAGGAGTAGATTCACTTCTACTGATACCTGTGTTACATGACTTGTATACTGATATGTTTGGTAGAACACTTCCCTATACTCCAAACCAAGTAGACATAGAAAACATGAGCGAATACGAATTCGATAGAAATCTTGCAGATATGTGTTACCATTTACAATTATCTTCCCTTGAAAAATTAACACACGTAAAGATAAAATTGCAAGTATTATTACAACGCCTGTCAAATATACCCCCAGTTCAGAAAAATATATTGACGGATTTAATGGACACTGTTAATTGTCAAATGACTCAATACCAGTACCAAAGTATTAACAATTCTGTTTTATCAAATAAGATGAGATACAGGGAATTTCGAAGGTTGTCCAGACATATATTACAGAACTGTAAAAAAATGGATATATGTACCGGATTGTTGCAGTATGCTACACTGTGTTATTTAACTGGGTATTACAATAAAGTTGTCTTTTAAGTTGAACACATTCTGTCTAAGTTCAGACATTTTCAAATATATGCTTCTGCGTATAGATTAATTTCATGTGAAACACATTACAAAGAAGAAATGTGCGGTAAAGGACTGACATTAAAATACAAAAGGAGTCATGGTGTAACCCCTTCTTTTATCTGTGTACCAAGTACCAGATTCTATTCTTACGATATTGAAACCAAAATTAACCAACATCAAGATAAATCCTTGTCAGTAACATTTATCCCTCCACAGATCTTCTGTTTTGTTCTGTTATTTTTAACATATAACAGAACAAGAATGATAGATTTGAGAGACAATGCATTAAAAGATATGTTTGAATCAGTTAAAGACAAACATTTTATTTGTGAATCGGAGAAGCCTCTTGTGTCAGCTTTAATTTAGAGATGTTTAGAAATCGCAGATAGGTGAAACATCCGTGTATGCAGGTTAAACTTTTCATCCTCAAACAATCACAAATCATTATTGTTACAATTGTTAACTCCAATAATCAGTATAAAGTTGATGCGTGTTTCAAAAAACGTTTTGGGGTTCATTGAAAACATTTTTTTATATCAAAATATGTCTAAATTCAATATTGTAGTATAACAACTACTGTTATTGTTATTGTTAGAATGGTTACTGTAGAGTAGAATACATCAAATGATATAACAAATGATGTTTTGTGTTGTTTTTTTAAGGTTGAGAAAACCGAAAGGCCGGAATCATGGTGTATTTCGTTCTTTTATCTGTGTACCGAGTACCGAATTTTGAGAAAGGAACATAGAACTTTGAGATGTCAAATATATCCTGGACAATCCTAGACTCAGAGTCATCAAACTTCAAACTTATTAACATTAATGTGATGACAGCCATTATTTTTAAGCACACTTTTAGGGAATTAGGCACACTTTTAGCAAAGAAGCTATATTGCTGTATAGAAAAGCCAAAATGTCTTGTCCTGGTATGTATGTTTAAAAAACACATTATTTATCCACAACCAAATAACAGTCCAGAGGCAAATTAAAAACTTTGAAGCTGTCGTCAAGTTAGATTAAACGCGTAAACTTCCACAAGGGAAGTGAGGCCAGGTGATCCGGAATAGTAAGCACCTCGTGTTTAAGGCCAAGTCGTACAAATAGATGCTGACGTTACGCACGGTGTCTACAAATTTATGCACTTTGATGGTATTATTCTAAGTCCTAACTTAAAGGGACTGTAATAATTTTGATAAATAACCTGCAGGGAATATAATACATAATATCTATCAATTAAAAATATTAATAAAAATATACAAGTATCATAAATATGATACACTGATAAATTCAACAGATCTAGATACCAGTCATTCACTGAGGATTTGCCTTTTTATATACCTTCAATTGATAAAGACGTTTTTTTTCACAAAATTTAATTGATGATATCTTTTTTAATATTGTTTCGATTTTCAAAATTCTTTCAGATTTTAAAAAATTTAAGATTTTCATATTTTTCATACACTATGACTTTTAAAATTTATTTGCAATGACGTCATAAAAATGTATACCGAAATACGGGGTGTATCTGCAGAATGGCGTACGGAATTTCTGAGTGACGTATTTTCGAGCTCGGTGGTTTTTGAACAGTAACTCACTTTGGCCAAGTAAAATTATTTAAATTATAATGATTTCTTCTCTGTAGTCAAGATTTTGTTTCAATAATTCAATATCTGTTTTATGCTTCAAATGTAGCCATTCATAATATTTTTTCTTGACTCTGAATGGCCCTTGTTCTTGCATTTTCGAAGTATCACCGTTGACTCTTGGACCTTTTTCTTCTGCTATTCAAAGTAATAAAGTTTCTGAATATTATTATTTCTATCATAATTAAAATAATATAAAATAATATATTTGATGAAGTAATTTGTATACAAATAATAAAATTAATATATTTACTATAACAGCGAAAAGCGCCAACACAACACACTTAGTTTACGACACGATTATGTTAAATTTTGCAAGTTTGCCTATCCTATAGCAATATCGTCAAAATCATGACGTTATTGTTAATTTTGGTCATATTTTTGCATCAAATTTGGTCTTTAAGGTTTTATACCGAAAAATCAAGCAAGGCGACATATGTATTTCTTTACATTTTCAGAAAATTTAAATTCAGAACTACATTATGTTAGTTTTTCAAAAACTTGAAGGACAATCTGTTATATTTTTACACTTTTCCCAATTTTTCAGAGCCTGAAAAAATGCAATTTCCCAATAATCCTATGTTAAAATCCCGCTATTTGTGACATTTTTTACGCTTTATTACTAAAAAAGTAAAAAGGAGACCCCTATATTTTTTTACATTTTCAGATACGCCTCAAAAAGTTTTACAGATATGGAAAAAATCTGAACTTGTAGGATAGTGCCCATTTGTACCACTTGGCCTTAAATAGCTTCAACCGGCACGTGTATATTATAATTTCAGATACTTTTTGATATGTAATCTATACTGGTTATTGCTACGTTTCAAAGTTAACTTAAAAATGAGATTTTGTTTCAAATAACAAATTAACAAACCAATCCATGTTCAAACCCAAATTTCAAAGCAAAGCAAAAGTCAGAAACTGTCACATTAATTTAAATATGCAAACTTTAACCAGGTAAGTGAGAGACAGAGTTTCAAAATTTTAGAATGACAGGAACATGTAACTGTGTGACGTCGAGGATTATCTTGGATACAGACACACCATACTTGTCAACTATTTTGTGATGATGACTATAACACTTACAATCAGAACATTCTCTTAGTTCAAAATTTATAAATAACAGGTGATTACCCTTCTGAGGAACCCAGTCTCACTTCCCTTGTGGAGGTTTACGTATTTAACTAATCTGATTTAAACAAGAACCAAACTGTTTGTGTTTGATAATGTTACGTAAGACAGCAACACAGAGTAGTTGTGCTTGGAGTTTATTTTCTCAGAATACCATTTGCCATTACTTCGTATTTCTATGCCAGAGATCTGACAGAGTATTTGCTTCGATTTGAAATGGAAAGCAGACTCTGTCATTCTTCCCTTCCTTTACTGTGTGTTGATCGTAGCGCCTGATCGACATCATTCTGTCATTCAATACTGTCAAACCTCACAGCATGTACATCGATAATCGAGTGGTCCAAGGCAAAGTTTATTCACTAACGTTTTCCTACAGTGTCGCCCAATACATAGGTTTGATTTCTATTTGTTGCAGATCTTACTGTGATAAGTTTTCGTTCGTTTACCTAAAGTCTGTAGTGTTCTCCAGATACTCATGTTCTTTATCCGTTATAACAATGACCTCCTTGATATACCCGAGTACATCAGACAGGTGACAAAAAATATTGCATTGTTGTCTGTGTCTAGGATTGTTCTAGGTATATTTGGCGCCAAATTGTTTAAAAAAATATTACAACTGACGGTTGGTAAAGATTAAGGATATTTCAATTGACTTCAGGCACCACCTCTTAGTGTTGCTATCTTTCTTGAACATCAATCAGACGCTGTTTTCCTTTTAATTTGAAATTGAAACATCACAAGAACGTTACATTTCGTAATTTTATAGAAACTGTTATAAGTGTTTTTTACGCTTTCTATTTAGCTTGAAAACATACATATTAACAGCTTCGAAAACAATTTCTTAGTTCAAAAGAAATATAACAAAATACAATTGAAAAAAAAATTTCCTGAGGTTATAATTAGTTTCACATATGTGGGTAAAATGCCCTTCTCTTATATAATCAAAACTTCACAACTTCTACAGATGAGGGGAAACTTTTAACGTGGCATTGTACTTAAAACACATTATTAATCTTTTGATGATTTAAAAACTAATAACGCAATCAATTTGACGTGTAATTATTGTTTTTTTTTTGCCTGAAGTCTAAAGAGTAGTATTTGAAAGAAAAAGGATTTAGCCTAAAATATCAAATTTGAAATGATAGAATTCTCTAAGCTGAGATCAATTCAATACAATATTCTATGGAAAGTGTTATTTTAAACATTTCTGTTCAAACTGTCAATGCATATTTTCTCATATTATTTTCTAGTAAATACTAGTAGGTATACAAAAGGACGCTAATGGTCACCCTGCTCCTCGTGGTGCTCTAAATGCGACTACCCGCCTTTCACCGCCTTAGTAAGCAAGCTCTTTACGAATCAAGTGTTGTTTAGATATCAGTATATATATTAAAGATATTTCAAGCGCTGAAAAAGTTTTAAGGCTGTTATCAAAATATCGTTGATAAGTTTGAAGTCTCTGTATCCAAAATTACAATGTGTTATCTGACATCCAATAGTTTCATATTCCTTTCATTCTCAATTTTGATTACACACGTTATGCGGGTGTAGCTACATAAACAGGATATCCTCATCCTTCCGCAGCTAGCGTTCCATTTGGAGGAAGTTTTTCTGTTTATCTTTTTTTAAAATTAAATTGTCATTTTCATTTTAAATTTTTTTATTTTGCCTTGGTATTGTGATTTACATATGGATTGGTATGTTTTAATTCGTATTCATTTTGAAAAAAACTTCTGACTTTTCTTGGAATCAAAAGCAGCATGACACCTAAAAGCAAAGACAAAGGTGAAGTATCTTCACTCCATCGGTGTCAAAACTTAAGCGTTCGTATTATCTCACAATTTCCCGCCTTCGTCTTTGTAACGACCCTGCTTTGACTTTGTAATATAAAAGAAATAATTAACATTTACCCATAAAGTCTCATTGTGATATATTCTTCCTCATGTGAATTCCGGACCGTATATTATTCTGCGATATGTCACGGGTAAATGTTGATTATTTCAATTCTAACATGAGTTAAATTAAAAGGGTTAAAATAAACAGTTCGAACTCTTTCTTCAGAAGTACATTTTACTATCCACTAGCAAAAAAGTTCCATTGAAAATTTTCCGTTGTTGAGATTACTTTCATTAAAATTAATGTTTTATGAACGAAAATTACGTCACAACCATTGTTCGCGACAAATAGCATGACGACATAATTACAGAATTACGGAACAACCATGAGTATGTACTTTGTTATACCACGGCTGGCTCTCTTCATGTTTCATATGACGAAAAACGCAGATCATGTAAGAATTATATTTGTTCTGAGCTTTTACCTAGCAAAAACAGAAACACTCAATGTTATAGATTAAATAAATAAAGTAATATAACCTTCCTCTGAGACAAACTTACGAGTTAAAATAATTTGAACACAAAATTGTAAGAAATTATGGCTATGCCATCAGGATACTTAAGACGAAAAAAGCAGATCGAAAAAGTACGCTAATGGGTCCTGGACAACAAAACAAACATACTAATCCATGTCCGAATCACAATCCAGAAGCAAAGTAAACACTTTGGAACCGACAAATCAGATTCGACACGTGAACTGGCACCAGGGAAGTGAGATCGGGTGCTCCGGAAGGGTAAGCACCTCCTTCACCTGTAACGTGTGTAATCAAAATTGTGGAACTATGGAACGTCAAATATATCTAGTTCAATCCTGGACACAGAAACGTCAAAGAACACACGAAGACATGTATGCCGAATTGTGAAGGCAAAACATGAATAAACGTTAACTTCTATCTATAAATGCTCGCCTTATTCGTGACCAGCGATTTCCGTTTGACGCCTTTTTTTACCAGGAGGAACACATAAGAAATCTTTTAATGGTGTTTTACGCCCTAGTCAAACTTTTTTCACTTAGTTTGAGGCGGTTTAGGAAGGATGGCGGAAATCTGACTGACCGGAGAGAAACCACCAACCTTTAGAAAGCAAACTGATAGATTTCTTACATTAGGATTTGTCCCGATTGAGACTCAAAACTAGGCGACAAGGGGTGAGAGGCACTGTGATCCGTTTTGAGTGCATTAGGCTACCTGCCGAGACCGGTATCGGTAATTAAAATAAAAGCCAAACGATTAAAAGAATGTATGTTATAGAATTTTATTGAGATTCATACACTGATGACAAATTCAAATAAATTCTTTATATTGATATAATAGGCGTAGAAGGTTTATAATATATGTTCACACTGAGATAGTGTGTTTAATAATTTCTTCTAAAGATATATGTTTAAGATTCATATGATAATTAAAATTAATATGACATATTAACTGTTTATTATCTGACGTTAAATAATACACATACATGATTCAAATAAATAAAAGTCGTTACTTAAAATAAAACAGATTGAAATTAAGTGTAATGTTGCTATGTTTCAAAATAACCAAAATCCCCATTGGCTTCTTATTTTTCAAGTCTTTCAATTTCAAATCTATTATATCAAATTTGTGAAAGAACTTTATGTTCAAAAGGTTTTTGAATTTGCTTACAAAATTTTAAATTTGTGGAAACCCAGATAACCTTTATTCAAATTTATTTGAGTTGTTGTGACAATTTCTCAAAGCACGCTACCACATACATCTCACAAATACTTTATGAAGATGACATAGATGAAGTGTTTGACATTTACAAGATTTACTGAAATGACATCAAATATCAATTAAATAACTAAATATCATGATTAATACAATATTCTAAAGAAAACGCTAAGCACTCGCGGGAACGAATGCTGACTACAAAACGTGGTTTGCTAAATTATGTGCGAGATTTACTATACTGAGATACAGGTTCGTTCAAAAAGTTACGTCACCCTTAATGTCTAAAAAGAAACGCGACACTTGTGTAGAAACTAAAATGATTTGTTACATTATTTTACTACAGTAGGTGTTCAAAATTACGACAAACGGTTTCATTAGGCACATAATTACGTATACACAACGTATAATCCACTTGTTGACAAAAATATCATGATGTTAATCAAAAACAAACATACTAATCCATGTCCGAATCACAATCCAAAAGCAAAATAAAAACTTTGGAACTGACAAGTTAGGTTAGACCCGTGAACTTCCATCAGGGCAGTGAGGCCGGGTGCTCAGAAAGGGTAAGCACCTCATGAGTAGTTGATATAAGTACAACTGCTCAAAATCGGGTTATCATTAGAAAAAAGTTTAAATTTTTTATCTTACACATTGCAGAGATGATGCGTCGTGTATCAAGGATATTTGATTTTAACTATTTTGTTGTTTTTCAGTTTCTCTTTCCTCGTATCTCTTCCTTTCTCCGTTTTCCTTTAAAAGGCAAAAAAACTGATTGATGGTCACAATTTATTTCATTTAACACTTTTAACGCATAAAAACTTCAAAAAGTTCATTATTAGTAATCACAGCGAGGTGTGGGAATTATAAACCCTTGTGGTTTTTTACATTTAACAAGGAACTCAAAACTATGGAGAATATTTCTTTAATAATATGGAATAAATTAAATCATTTCATAGGTAGCAGGGAATTAGTTTTCTACAGACAAATGGCCCGGCAAATAAACGACATGTTAATTAGGGACATCAGGGACAATTCACAATTGATATCCAGTGGAAGTAAAGCTGAGGGATTGAATCTACCGGGTAGTGACGAGGATATCATGTTTGTATTAAAAAATATAACCATTAACTCACAGCATCATCTTGATGTACCAAATGCTGATTTAGTAATGGATACTAGCGGTGTCAAACCTGGATTTACTAAACTTTACATAGGTTCAGATCAAAGGGCGGTAGATAAACTTGACATATATGCTTCCGCACTGACTCCAGCCAATCGACGTTTATACCTATCGAGTTTATCATTTCGTGACAAATTTGTAGAATATTTCAAAGATTATGTGGCTCAAGCTCATGGTCCTTGTGCAACTGTTAAGCGCGATGGACGTGAATACGATTTTATGAGGTGTTTTTCGTGCAAAATATGGCCACCTGAAGCAGAAGAATGGATATTAAGACAAAGACGAAATAATTGGCTGTCTTCGGATTTGGTATCAGAAGTTTTAACAGAAGGGTGTTTAGTTGTTCCAATCGGAAATCCATTGTCAGAAGAAAATCATATTGAATGGCGAATATCATTTTCCCTAGCTGAGAAAAAACTTGTTCATTTTATGAACCATACTCAGGTACTTTGCTATGGCCTTCTGAAATTATATTTGAAACACGTGATCGATTTAAGGACCGATTGCAAAGGTTTACTCTGCTCTTACTTTCTCAAAACCTCTCTGTTTTATTGTATTGAGGAGGAAAATCTTGAATGGGATAAACATAACTTACTAAAGTGTTTCTGGGTTTGTTTTAAACGTTTATTTCTATGGGTAAGACGGGGGTATTGTCCTAATTATTTCATATCAACAAACAATATGTTTGAAAGCAAAATATATGGGGAAAATCAGACCAGATTAAGGGAACATCTTTTCCATTTGTACGAACAAGGAGTAGATTCACTTCTGCTTATACCTGTGTTACGTGACTTATATACTGATATGTTTGGTAGAATACTTCCCTATACTCCAAACCAAGTAGACATAGAAAACGTGAGCGAATACCAATTCGATATAAATTTTGTGCATATTACTAACCTTTTACGATACTCTTCCCTTGAAAAATTAACACAAGTAAAGATAAAAATGCAAGTATTATTACAACGCCTGTCTAATATACTCCCAGTTCAGAAATATATATTGACGCATTTAATGGACACTGTTAATTGTCAAATAACTCAATACCAGTACCAAAGTATTAACAATTCTGTTTTATCAAATAAGATGAGATACAGGGAATTTCGAAGGTTGTCCAGACATATATTACAAAACTGTACAAAGATGGATATATGTACTGGATTGTTGCAGTATGCTACACTGTGTTATTTAACTGGGTATTACAATAAAGTTGTCTCTTTAGTTGAACACATTCTGTCTAAGTTCAGACATTTTCAAATATATGCTTATGCGTATGGAACATTATCATGTGAAAAAGATTACATAGAAGAAATGTGCGGTAAAGGACTGACATTACAATACAAACGGAGTCATGGTGTAGCTCGTTCTTATATCTGTATACCAAGTACCGGATTCTATCCAGACGATATTGAAACCGAAATTAATCAACATCAAGATAAAATATTTTTTTCAGCAACATTTATCCCTCCACGGATCTTCTGTTTTGTTCTGTTATTTTTAACATATAACAGAACAAGAATGACAGATTTGAGAGACAATACTTTAGATAATATGTTTCAATCAGTTGAAGACAGACATTTACATTTAATTTGTGAATCAGAGAAGCCTCTTGTGTCAGCTTTAATTCAGAGATGTGTAGAAATCGCCGATAGGTGAAACATCCATGTATGCAGGTTAAACTTTTCATCCTCAAACAATCACAAATCATAATTGTTACATTTGTTAACTCCAATAATCAGTATAAAGTTGATGCGTGTTTCAAAAAACGTTTTGGGGTTCATTAAAAAAATTGTTTTATATCTAAATATGTCTCAAATCAATATTGTAGTATATCAACTACTGTTATTGTTATTGTTGGAAGGGTTACTGTAGAGTAGAATACATCATATGATTTAACAAATAATGTTTTATGTTTTTTTATGTTTGAGAAAACCGAAAGGCCGGAATCATGGTGTAGCTCGTTCCTTTCTCTGTGTACCGAGTACCGGATTTTGAGAAAGGAACGTAGAACTTTGAGATGTCAAATATATTCTGGACAATCATGGGAAGGCGATGTGTCATGTACATGTACCAAATTTTACGTCACTGTGACCTTGACTTTGACCCTTGACCTCTTTGATATGAGGGGTACCCATTTTGTGTAATCAACTGCTTTTACAGCTTTTACCCAAGAAGTCTAAAACTATGCAGGATGTTTCCATATACATTGAACATGTGCACCTCCTATTTTGGTTGAATTATATTATTTTTTTCAGATTTTACGGGTAGTTGAACTTAGTCATTTTTCATCAATATCCCATATGAGGGGTACCCATTTTGTGTATTCAACTCCTCTTACAGCTTTTAACCAAGAAGTCTGAAACTTTACAGGATGTTTGTTATATACATTGAACATGTGCACCTCCTATTTTGGTTGGATTATATGATTTTGTTCATATTTTATGGGTAGTTTAACTTAGTCATTTTCAACAATATTCCATATGAGGGATACCCATTTTGTGTAACCAACTCCTCTTACAGCTTTTAACAAAAAAGTCTGAAACTTTACAGGATGTTTCTATATACATTAAACATTTGCACCTCCTTTTTTGGCTGGATTATATAGTCACTTAATTATATATGGTCAATTTTTTTTAAAACTGTGCATAGAAATGGAGCATCATGAGAACATGTGCAGCTGCCACTATCGGTTTCATCAATTGTATTTTGTCGAATTATTAACATTTCCATACACAGAATTTTTCACATTACAATTTGGCCATACATACAATTTGTCCCCAGATCAAAAGTTGGGAGCGGGGGAATTAGCCTCTTTCAGGGACTGTTCTAATTAACATTACTGTGATGACGGTCATTATTTTTTGAGTGCCTTGATAAGGCTAGGCTTGGAATATGCCTTTGTCAATAATTTATTTGCAGGCAGCCTGAATCGTTATACTGTGTACCCGTAGTGGGAAAAGGCTTTCGTATACCGAATTAATTTGGAATTAAAAACACTTTTAGCAAAGAAGCTATATTGCTGTATAGAAAAGGAAATATGTCTTGTCTTGGTATGTATTTTTAAAAAAAACATATTTATCCACAACCAAATAACAGTCCAGAGGCAAATTAAAAACCTTGAAGCTGCCGTCAAGTTAGATAAAACGCGTAAACTTCCACCAGGGAAGTGGGGCCAGGTGATCCGGAATAGTAAGCATCTCCTGTTTAAATAGCTTCAACCGCCACATGTATATTATAATTTCAGATACTTGTTGGATATGTAATTCATACTGGTTATTGCTACGTTTCAAAGTTAACTTAAAAATGGGATTTTGTTTCAAATAACAAATTAACAAAGCAATCGAGGTTCAAACCTAAATTCCAAAGCAAAGCAAAAGTCAGAAACTGTCAAATTAATTTAAATATGCAAACTTTAACCAGGTAAGTGACAGAGTGTTCCAAAATTTTAGAATGACAGGAACATGTAACGGTGTGACGTCCAGGATTATCTTCGATACAGACACATCATACTTGTCAACTATTTTGTGATGATGACTATAATACTTTTCGACTGTCTTGATAAGGCATGTATTACAATCAGAACATTCTCTTAGTTCAAAATTTATAAATAACAGGTGATTACCCTTCTGAGGAACCCAGTCTCACTTCCCTTGAGGAGGTTCACGTATTTAATTAATCTGATTTGAACAAGAACCAAACTGTTTGTGTTTGATATTGTTACGTAAGACAGCAAAACAGAGTAGTTGTGCTTAGAGTTTATTTTCTCAGTTAGTAGACCATTTGCCATTACTTCGTATTTCTATGCCAGAGATCTGACAGAGTATTTGCTTCGATTTGAAATGGAAAGCATACTCTGTCATTCTTCCCTTCCTTTACTGTGTGTTGACCGTAGCACCTAATCGACATCATTCTGTCATTCAATACAGTCCAACTTCAAATCATGTCCATCGATAATCGAGTGATCCAAGGCAGAGTTGATTCACTAACGTTTTGCTACAGTGCCACCTAATACATAGGTTTGATTTCCATTTGTTGCAGATCTTGCTGTAATAAGTTTTCGTTCGTTTGTAATGTCTCCCGATACTCATGTTCTTTATCCGTTATAATCAAAAACAAACATACTAATCCATTTCCGAATCACAATCTAGAAGCAAAGTAAAAACTTTGGAAATGACAAGTTAGGTTAAACATATGAACTTCCACCAGGGAAGAGAGGCCGGGTGCTCCGGAAGGGTAAGCACCTCCTGTTTAGCTAGCTACACCCGCCACGTGTGTAATCAAAATTGTGTGAAAGCAACATGGAACTACGAGACGTCAAATATATCCAAGGCAATCCTGGACACAGAGACATCAAACTTATCAACAATACTGTGATGACGGCCATAAAACTTTTTGAGGGCCTTGATCTCCTTGATAAACCCGAGTATATCAGACAGGTTACATAAATTATTGTATTATTGTCTGTGTCTAAGATTGTTCTAGGTATATTTGACGCCCCGTTGTTTCATATAAATGTTAGAACTGACAGTTGGCACAGGTGAGATAAAGATATTTTGATTGACTTCAGGCACTAGCTCTAAGTGTTGCTATCTTTCTTGAACATCAATCAGGCAGTCGCTGTTTTCTTTTTAATTTGATATTTTCACATCACAAGAACGTTACATTCGTAAGTTTAGAGAAACCTCTTTATTACGTTTCCTATTTAGCTAGAAAACATACATAATAACAGTTTCGAAAACAATTTCTTAGTTCAAAAGAAATATAACAAAATACAATTGAAAAAAACAAAAATATCCTGAGGTTAAAATTAGTTTCACATATGTGGGTAAAATGCCCTCGTCTTATGAAATCAAAGCTTTACAAATTCTAGTGATGAGGGAAAATCTTTAAAGAGAGTAACAAGGATTTAGCCTAAAATATCAAATTTAAAATGATAGAAATGATAACTGAGAGAAATTCAATACAATATTCTATGGAAATTTTTATTTTAAACATTTCTGTTCAAACTGTCAATGCATATTTTCTCACATTATTTTCTAGTAAATACTAGTAGGTATACAAAAGGACGCTAATGGCCACCCCGCTCCTCGTGGTGCTCTAAATGCGACAATCCGCCTTTCACCGCCTTGGTAAGCAAGCTGTTTACGAATCAAGTGTTGTTTAGATATCCGAATATAAATTAGGGATATTTCAAGCGCTGATAAAGTTTTAAAGCCGTCATCTCAATATCGTTGATAAGTATGAAGTCTGTGTATCCAAAATTACACTATGTTATCTGACATCCAATAGTTTCATATTTCTTTCATTCTAAATTTTGATTATACACGTTATGCAAATGTAGCTAGAAAAACAGGATATTCCTATCCTTCCGCAGAACGCGTCCCATTTGGAGGAAGTTTTTCTATTTATCTTTTTTTAAAATTAAATTGTCATTTTCAGTTTAATTTTTTTTATTTTGCCTTGGTATTGTGATTCGCATATGGATTGGTTTTCTTTTTATTCGTATTCATTTTGACAAAATCTTCTGACTTTTCTTGGAATCAAAAGCAACGTGACACCTAAAAGCAAAGGCAAAGGTGAAGTATCTTCACTCCATCGGTGTCAAAACTTAAGCGTTCATATTTTCTCACTATTTCCCGTCTTCGTCTTTGTAACGACCCTGCTTTGACTTTGTAATATTAAAGAAATAATCAACATTTACCCATAAAGCCTCATCGTGATATATTCTTCCGCACGTGAATTCCGGCCCGTATATTATTCTGCGATATATCATGGGTAAATGTTAATTATTTTAATTCTAACATGAGTTAAATGAAAAGGGTTGAAATAAACAGTGCGAACTCTTTCTTCAGATTTTATTATCCACTTGTAAAAAGGTCCATTGAAAGTATTCCGTTGTTGAGATTCCTTTCATTAAAATTAATGTTTTATGAACGAAAATTACGTCACAACCATTGTTCGCGACAAATAGCATGACGACATAATTACAGAATTACGGAACAACCATGAGTATGTACTTTGTTATACCACGGCTGGCTCTCTTCATGTTTCATATGACGAAAAACGCAGATCATGTAAGAATTATATTTGTTCTGAGCTTTTACCTAGCAAAAACAGAAACACTCAATGTTATAGATTAAATAAATAAAGTAATATAACCTTCCTCTGAGACAAACTTACGAGTTAAAATAATTTGAACACAAAATTTAATGAAATTTTGGCTATGCCATCAGGATACTTAAGACGAAAAAAGCAGATCGAAAAAGTACGCTAATGGGTCCTGGACAACAAAACAAACATACTAATCCATGTCCGAATCACAATCCAGAAGCAAAGTAAACACTTTGGAACCGACAAGTCAGGTTCGACACGTGAACTGCCACCAGGGAAGTGAGACCGAGTGCTCCGGAATGGTAAGCACCTCCTTCACCTGCAACGTGTGTAATCAAAATTGTGGAACTATGGAACGTCAAATATATCTAGGGCAATCCTGGACACAGAAACGTCAAACTTATCACTTTAGTTTCACCCTTCATAGAAATCAGACAGAAAACAAAGAACACACGACGACATGTATGCCGAATTGTGAAGACAAAACATGAATAAACGTTAGCCATTAAGCGTTAACCTCTATCTATAACTGCTCGCCTTATTCGTGACCAGCGATTTCCGTTTCAAGCCTTTTTTACCAGGAGGAAGACAATAGAAATCTTTTAATGGTGTTTTACGCCCTTCTCAAACTTCTTTTCACTTAGTTTCAGGCGGTTCAGGAAGGATGGCGAAAATCTGACTGACCGGAGAAAAACACCAACCTTTCAAAGCGAACCGATAGATTTTCTTACACTAGGATCTGTCCCGATTGAGACTCAAACCTAGGCGACAAGAGGTGAGAGGCGTTGTAATCCGTTTCGAGTGCATAAGGCCATCCGCCGAGACCGGTATCGGTAATTAAAATAAAAAAAAACACTTAAAAATACATGCAATAGTATTTTATTGAGATTTATACACTAGCGACAAATTGAAATGAATCCTTTATATTGATATAATAGGCGTAGAAGGTTTATAATACATGTTCACACTGAGATAGTGTTTAATACTTTCATCTAAAGATACATGTTTAAGATTAATATGATAATTAAAATTAATATGACATATTATCTGTTTATTATCTGACGTTAAATAATACACATACATGATTTAAATAAATAAAAGTAGTTACTTAAAATAAAACAGATTGAAATTAAGTGTAATGTTGCTATGTTTCAAAATAACCAAAATCCCCATTGGCTTCTTATTTTTCAAGTCTTTCAATTTTAAATCTATTATATCAAATTTGTGAAAGAACTTTATGTTCAAAAGGTTTTTGAATTTGCCTACTAAATTTTAAATTTGTGGAAACCTAGATAAGCTTTATTCAAATTTATTTGAGTTGTTGTGACAATTTCTCAAAGCACGCTACCACATACATCTCACAAATACTTTATAAAGATGACATAGCTGATGTGTTTGACATTAACAAGATTTACTGAAATGAGATCAAATACCAATTAAATAACTAAATATCATGTTTAATGCGCTATTCTACTAAACGCTAAGCATTCGCGGGAACGATTGCTTACTACAAAATGTGGTTTGCTAAATTATGTGCGAGATTTACTTTACTGAGATACAGGTTCGTTAAAAAAGTTACGTCATCCTTAATGTCTAAAAAGAAACGCGGCACCTTGTGCAGAAACTAAAATAATTTGTTATATTATTTTACTACAAAAGGTGTTCAAAATCACGACCAACGGTATTTTTAGGCACATAATTACGTATACACAACGTATAATCCACTTGTTGACGAAAATATCATGATGTCAATAAAAAACAACATACTAATCCATGTCTAAATCACAATCCAGAAGCAAAATAAAAACTTTGGAACTGACAAGTTAGGTTAGACACGTGAACTTCTACCAGGGAAGTGAGGCCGGGTGCTCAGGAAGAGTAAGCACCTCCTGTTTAGCTAGCTACAACCGCCACGTGTTTAAACAAAATTGTGTGAAAGGAACATGGAACTATGAGACGTCAAATATATCCAGAACAATCCTGGACACAGAGATATCAAACTTATCAATAATACTGTGATGACGGTCATAAAACTTTTTAGAGCCTTGATAAGCCTAGGCTTGCAATATCCCTGAGTCAACAATTTATTTGCAAGCAGCCTACTTCGTTGTACCAAGTCCCCGTAGTGGGAACAAGCTTACCATAGCGTATTAATTGGGAAACAAAAACACCATAAGCAGGAAAAGCAGGTATATTGCTGCATAAAAAAGGAAAGTTGACAATAGAAAAACTGAAGTCATCACGTTTGTCATAAAGTTTCAAATGTACCAATTCGTGTGCGTCATAATTCAGGTATAAGTCTAAATATGAAGCAGAACTTCAGGAATCAGTCGTGTCTTTTATTTCAAGGCTCACTAGGATAAATGACATTTACATAGTCTCCAAATTTAGGATTGTTAAGAGACAGAACGTCATCTATATATCTGTATGTTGAGTTGAATGATTTGGCGACAGTTTTCTCTCCAGATTTAACAAGGTTCTGCATAAATTTTGATTCATAAGAATAAAGAAACAAATCAGCAAGCAATGATGCACAGTTTGTACCCATTGGTATACCGAAGTAAAGGAGTAGTTGATTAACTACAACTGATCAAAATCGGGTTAACATTAGCAAAAAGTTATAATTTTTCATCTTACATTGCAGAGGTGATGCGTCGTGTATCAAGGATATTAGATTTTAACTATATTGTTGTTTTTCAGTTTCTCTTTTCTCGTATCTCTTCCTTTCTCCGTTTTCCTTTAAAGTCAAAAACAAAACTGATTGATGATCACAATTTATTTCATTTAACACTTTTAACGCATAAAAACTTCAAAAAGTTCATTATTAGTAATCACAGCGAGGTGTGTGAATTATAAAACGTTGTGGCTTTTTACATTTAAGCAGGAACTCAAAACTATGGACAATATTTCTTTAATGATATGGAATAAATTAAATCATTTCATAGGTAGCAGGGAATAGTTTTCTTAAGACAAATGGCCCGGCAAATAAACGACATGTTATTTAATGACCTCAGGGACAATTCACAATCGATATCCAGTGGAAGTAAAGCTGAGGGATTGGATCTACCGGGTAGTGACCAGGATGTAATGATTGTATTAAAAATATAACCATTAAACCACAGCATCATCTTGATGTACCAAATGCTGATTTAGTAATGGATACTAAAGGTGTCAAACCTGGACTAACTAAACTTTACATAGGTTCAGATCAAAGGGCGGTAGATAAACTTGACATGTATGCTTCCGTACTGACTCCAGCCAATGGTCGTTTATACCTATCGAGTTTATTATTTCGTGACAAATTTGTAGAATATTTCAAAGATTATGAGGCTCAAGCTGAAGCACATGGTCCTTGTGCAACTTTTAAGCTTGAGGGACGTGAATACGATTATATGAGGTGTTTTTCGTGCAAAATATGGCCACCTGAAGCAGAAGAATGGATATTAAGACAAAGACGAAATAATTGGCTGTCTTCGGATTTGATATCAGAAGTTTTAACAGAAGGGTGTTTAGTTGTTCCAATCGGAAATCCATTGTCAGAAGAAAATCATTCTGAATGGCGAATATCATTTTCCCTAGCTGAGAAAAAACTCGTGCATTTTATGAACCATACTCAGGTACTTTGCTATGGCCTTCTGAAATTATATTTGAAACACGTGATCAATTTAAGGACCGATTGCAAAGGTTTACTCTGCTCTTACTTTCTCAAAACCTCTCTGTTTTATTGTATTGAGGAGGAAAATCTTGAATGGGATAAACATAACTTACTAAAGTGTTTCTGTGTTTGTTTTAAACGTTTATTTCTATGGGTAAGACGGGGGTATTGTTCTAATTATTTCATATCAACAAACAATATGTTTGAAAGCAAAAATATATGGGGAAAATCAGACCAGATTAAGGGAACATCTTTTCAATTTGTACGAACAAGGAGTAGATTCACTTCTGCTTATACCTGTGTTACGTGACTTATATACTGATATGTTTGGCAGAACCCTTCCCTATACTCCAAACTAAGTAGACATAGAAAACATGAGCGAATACCAATTCGATATGAATTCTATGTATATTTTTAAACTTTTACAATTATCTTCCCTTGAACAATTAACACAAGTAAAGATAAAATTGCAAGTATTATTACAACGCCTGCTTAATATACCCCCAGTTCAGAAAAATATATTGACGGATTTTATGGACACTGTTTATTGTCGCATAACTCAATACCAGTACCAAAGTATTAACAATTCTGTTTTATCAAATAAGTTGAGATACAGGGAATTTCGAAAGTTGTCCAGACATATATTACAGAACTGTACAAAGATGGATGTATGTACTGGATTGTTGCAGTATGCAACTCTTTGTTATTTAACTGGGTATTACAATAAAGTTGTCTCTTTAGTTGAACACATTCTGTCTAAGTTCAGACATTTTCAAATATATGCTTCTGCGTATGGATCAATTTCATGTGAAAAAGATTACATAGAAGAAATGTGCGGTAAAGGACTGACATTACAATACAAACGGAGTCATGGTGTAGCTCGTTCTTTTATCTGTGTACCGAGTACCGGATTCTATCCAGACGATATTTAAACCGAAATTAATCAACATCAAGATAAATTTTTGTCAGCAACATTTATTTCTCCACGGATCTTCTGTTTTGTTCTGTTATTTTTAACATATAACAGAACAAGAATGACAGATTTGAGAGACAATATTTTAGATAATATGTTTCAATCAGTTGAAGACAGACATTTACATTTTATTCGTGAATCAGAGAAGCCTCTTGTGTCAGCTTTAATTCAGAGATGTGTAGAAATCTCGAATAGGTGAAACATCCATGTATACAGGTCAAACTTTTCATCCTCAAACAATCTCAAATCATAATTGTTACATTTGTTAACTCCAATAATCAACAAACAGTTGATACGTGTTTCAAAAAACGTTTTGAGGTTCATAAAAAAATGTTTTATATCAAAATATATCTAAATTCAATATTGTAGTATAACAACTACTGTTATTGTTATTGTTGGAAAGGTTAATGTAGAGTAGAATACATCAAATGATATAACAATGATGTTTTGTGTTTTTTAAGGTAGAGAAAACGAAAGACCGGAATCACTGTGTAGCTCGTTCTTTTATCTGTGTACCGAGTACCGAATTTTGAGAAAGGAACATAGATGATCCTGAATAGTAAGCACCTCCTGTTTAAATAGCCTGAACCGCCACGTGTATATTATAATTTCAGATACTTGACATGTAATCTAAACTAGTTATTGCTACGTTATAAAGTTAACTTAAAAATGGTATTTTGTTTCAAATAACAAATTAACAAACCTATCCATGTTCAAACCCAAATTCCAAAGCAAACCAAAAGTCAGAAACTGTCAATTTAATTTAAATATGCAAACTTTAACCAGGTCAGTGCGAGACAGTGTTCCAAAATATTAGAATGACAGGAACATGTAACTGTGATACGTCCAGGATTATCTTGGATACAGACACATCATACTTGTCAACTATTTTGTGATGATGACTATAACACTTTTCGACTGTCTTGATAAGTCATGTATTACAATCAGAACATTCTCTTAGTTCAAAATTTATAAATAACAAGTGATTACCCTTCCGAGGAACCCAGTCTCACTTCCTTTGTGGAGGTTCACGTATTTAATTTATCTGATTTGAACAAGAACCAAACTGTTTGTGTTTGATAATGTTACGTAAGACAGCAACACAGAGTAGTTGTGCTTGGAGTTTATTTTCTCAGTTAGAATACCATTTGCCATTACTTCGTATTTCCATGCCAGAGATCTGACAGAGTATTTATGCTTTGATTCGCAATGGAAGCAGACTCTGTCATTCTTCCCTTCCTTTACTGTGTGTTGATCGTAGCGCCTGATCGACATCATTCTGTCATTCAATACAGTCTAACCTCACATCATGTACATCGGTAATCGAGTGATCCAAGGCAAAGTTTATTCACTAACGTTTTCCTACACTGTCGCCCAATAGATAGGTTTGATTTCCATTTGTTGCAGATCTTGCTGTGATGACTTTTCGTTCGTTTACCTTAGGTCTGTAGTGTTCTCCAGATACTCATGCTTTTTATCCGTTACAACAATGACCTCCTTGATATACCCGAGTACATCAGACAGGTGACATAAATTATTGTATTGTTGTCTGTCTCTAGGATTGTTCTAGGTATATTTGACGCCCCGTTGTTTCATATAAATATTACAACTGACAGTTGGCACAGGTTAGATAAAGATATTTTAATTGACTTCAGGCACCGCCTCTTAGTGTTGCTATCTTTCTTCAACATCAATCAGACGCCGTTTTCCTTTTAAATTGAAATTGTAACATCACAAGGACGTTACATTACGTAATTTTATAGAAACTGTTATAAGTGGTTTTTTTTTTGTAATGTAAGAGAAACTTTTTTTTACGTTTCCTATTTAGCTTTAAAACATACATATAAATAGCTTCGAAAACAATTTGTCAGTTCAGAAAATTTTTTACAAAATGCAATTGAATAAAACCAGAATTTCCTGAGGATAAGATTAGTTTCAGGTATGTGGGTAAAATGCCCTCATCAAACCTTTACAAATTCTAGTGATGAGGGAAAATCTTTTTAAGGTAGCATTGTACTTAAAACACATTATTAAACTTTGGGTGCTTCAAAAACTAATAACGCAATCACTTGGATGTGTAACTGTTTTTTGCCTGAAGTCTAAAGAGTGGCATTTGAAAGTAACAAGGATTTAGCCTAAAGTATCAAATTTAAAATGATAGAATTCGCCAAGTTAAGAGAAATTCAATACAATATTCTTTGGAAAGTGTTATTTTAAACATTTGTTTTCAAACTATCAGAGATTATTTTCTCTATAATTTTCTAGTAACCAGATGCTCTAAAGTACCTAAATGGTCAACCCGCCTCTGGGGGTGTTCTAAAGGACGTTAATGGTCAACCCGCCTCTTGGGGTGTTCTAAAGGACGTTAATGGTCAACCCGCCTCTTTAGGTGCTCTAAAGGACGTAAATGGTCAACCCGCCTCTTTGGGTGCTTTAAAGGACGTCAATGTCTAACCCGCCTCTTGAGGTGCTCAAAAGGACGTTTATTGTCAATCCGCCTCTTGAGGTACTCTTAAAAAAGTCAATGGTCAACCCGCCTCTTGAGATGCTCTAAAGAACGTGAATGGTCAACCCGCCTCTTGAGGTACTTCTTAAGGACGTCAATGCCCATCCCGCCTCTTGAGGTGCTTTAAAGGACGTTAATGGTCAACCCGTCTCTTGAGGTGCTCTAAAGGATGTTAATGGTCCACCCGCCTCTTGGGGTGCTCTAAAGGACGTTAATGGTCAACCCACCTCATGAGGTGCCTCTAAAGGAAGTTAATAGTAAATCCACCTCTTCAGGTGCCTCTAAAGGACGTTAATGATTAACCCGCCTCTTGAAATGCTCTTAAAGTACGTTAATGGTCAACCCGCCTCTTGGGGTGCTCTAAAGGACGTCAATGGTCAACCCGACTCTTGAGGTACTCTAAAGGAAGTTAATGGTCAACCCGCCTCGTCAGGTGCTCTAAAGGATGATAATGGTCAACCCGACTCTTGAGATGCTCTAAAGGACGTGAATGGTTAACCCGCCTCTTGAGGTGTTCTAAAGGATGTTAATGGTCAACCTACCTCTTGAGGTGTCTCTAAAGGACGTTAACGGTAAACCCACCTCTTGATGTGCCTCTAAAGGACGTTAATGGTCAACCCAGCTCTTGAGGTGTTCTAAAGGAATTTAATGGTCAACCCGCCTCTTTTGATGTTTTGAAGGACGTTAATGGTCAACCCGCCCCTTGAAGTGCTCTAAAAGACGATAATGGTCAACCCGCCTCTTGAGGTGCTCTAAAGGACGTTAATGATCAACCCGCCTCTTGAGGTGTCTATAAAGGATGTTAATATTCAACCCGCCTCTTGGGGTGCTCTAAAGGACATTTATGATCAACCCGCCTCTTAAGGTGCCTCTAAAGGATGTTAATGGTCAATCCGCCTCTTGAGGTGCTCTAAAGGACGTTAATGGTCAACCCGCCTCTTGAGGTGCTCTAAAGTACGTTATTAGTAAATCCGCCTACTACCGCCTTAGTAAGCAATCTGCTTACGAATCAAGTGTTGTTTAGATATCAGAATATAGATTAAGGATATTTCAAGTGCTGATAAAGTTTTAAGGCCGTCATCCAAAATTACACTGTGTTATCTGACATTCAATAGTTTCATATTCCTTTCATTCTCAATTTTGATTACACACGTCATGCGGGTGTAGCTAGAAAAACAGGATATTCCTATCCTTCCGCAGCACGCGTTCCATTTGGAGGAAGTTTTTCTATCTTTTTTAAAATTAAATTGTCATTTTCAGTTGATTTTTTTATTTTAACTTGGTATTGTGATTCGCATATGGATTGAATTTTTTTATTCGTATTCATTTTGAAAAAAAATTATCACTTTAGTTTTACCCTTCATAGAAATCAAACAGAAAACAACGAACACACGAGAACGTTTAGTAGGATAGCCAAGTCCAAATTGTGCGTTGGTTTTAAAATTTGAGACCTTCCGCGGTAAATAAAAAGGGATTACTTTTTGGCAAGTGTCTGAACCCGAAAAAAAATCGCCATTTTCAGAATCGTTTTTATACCATTAAATTAACATTTCTAGCTACGAATATGATGCAAGCGTGTGAGGAATTAACTAAACTTTCTACATGTATAAAAAAGTCCGAGATAAAACTCCATATTTACTTAAAATTACTGATATCCCGACGATAACCGATTTCTCTTGAAAATCAACAGAAACTTCTTCTCCATTTTTGAAACTGGTACGTTTTTTGTGTAAAGAATACTTTTCCTAGAAATTTTATTACAATGTCAGAAAATTATTATAGTATACGCCAGTAAATTATCGTACCTGGTGCATGAGGGTTAAATATGCGAAAATCGCAAAAATCCAACAGCATGATTTCAGTACGTCTTGTTGTCAATGAAAACAAATATGGCCGCGACCTTGATAACCATTGTTCTAACGTAATGACGTAAACAACGTTTCCCGTGTCAAATATATAGGTCAACTGTCTACTGTATACACAGTACACGCAATGTACAGTGCAGACCTGTCGAAAGTTTATTACTAAGCTAACCAAAAGAAGTCAAAGCTCGACTGCCGAGTACCTAAGTTATGGAAAGGTAGCGGTCGAAAAGCTGCCAAGAGATAGATGGCAACTGCTGTCGATATAAACACCAAACGAGGAACCAATATAGGCTGTCGGCACTAATTCGTTAGCTGGATGCTAAACTTTGTACAGGTCTGTACTGTATTTATCGATTTTTTTTGCAACCTCATCTGGCACACATATGACATGTGTTTGTTGATGGAGATACTTTAGGACCCCAACAGGAATAAATAAATAGGGCCTACATTAAAAAAAATAAATGATAATAAATAAATAAATAAATAAATAAATAAATAAATAAATAAATAAATAAATAAGAAATTCTACAGAGAAATAAGTTAGAGCTGGGACACAGTATGTTGAGCAGGTTACAAAATGTCTAGCAGGTTAGAGATGATAATAAATAAATAAATAAATCAGAAATTGTTCAGAGAAATAAGTTAGAACTGGGACACAATATGTCAGCAGTTAATAAATAAAAAAATAAGAAATTCTACAGAGAAATAAGTTAGAGCTGGACACAATATGTCAGCAGTTAATAAATAAATAAATAAATAAATAAATAAATAAATAAATAAATAAAAATAAATAAATAAATAAATAAATAAATAAATAAATAAATAAATAAATAATAAATAAATAAATAAATAAATCAGAAATTCTACAGAGAAATAAGTTAGAGCTGGGACACAGTATGTTGAGCAGGTTACAAAATGTCTAGCAGGTTAGAGATGATAATAAATAAAAATAAATAAATAAATAAATCAGACATTCTACAGAGAAATAAGTTAGAGCTGGGACACATATGTTAAGCAGGTTAGTGATGATAAATAGGGTAAATAATAAAAGAGATCAAATAAGTTGCATTTTGTCTTTCCTCAAGGTACTAACATGAAATGTGGCATGGGTACCATGGAAAGTAACCTCAGATATTTTTTGGAAAAATAAAACAAATATTTTTATATAACAAAATTAACATTTAAAAAAAAAAAAATATTGAATTACTAAAAAGTTAAAAAAAATTTATGAACAGGCAGATAGTTAGAAATTTGTTGTTTGTAAATGAATGACAAGTGGGCCATAATAGCATTTAAAAGGACAAAAATTGTCTAAATTATCAAATTTAATTTAGAAACTACACAAACAGGTGATTTTATGGGGACAGGTACTTTCTAGTTGTTCTGGCTGTGATAAATAGATAAATCATTTACAAATAAATCAAAAACTATGGGATCATATGGCAGTGTTCATTCTAGAAAGGGGCTGTTGATCCTTTATTTTGCCAAATGGCACCATTGTAAAGGCCATAGTGGGCCACATTTGAAATTAGATTTCAATGCAAGTTCAAAATATTTGATAGCATTGTCATATACAAAAGCTACATTATATGAAACTTTTAAAACTTCATTACAAAAGCTTTTACTCAGCCTAAAAGACTACAAGTCACATCAAACATTAGATGTATGCAAAATTATTGATGTTATTCAACTTGTTATTAGAGGAATTTTATTAGAAATGAACCCATCTGAAAAAAATCCTAGAATGAACACTCATGGTTATTACTGTTTACACATAATGGAACATTTTCTGCATTATGTGTGACTAAACCAACTTTGTAAATTGTAATAATGTTGAATGTCTCATTTCATGTAAAATAAAACATAACAATATCTTTAATACACTAGGAATTAGATATCATCAGACATTTATGAATGTTTCATTTTATATAGAATTAAAAAATCAACACATATCAATATCCTTAACATACTGGAATTATATACCATTACATATTTATGAATTGAATGCTTCTCTTGATACTGAATACCTTTTTTCACCACATGAAATGCTTTTCATGCACCCTTGTCTGAAGTGTAGCATACAGGTAACAGCATAGGTTAAAATCTTACTATGCAGAAAGTTTGCCAGTTCTCTTGTTGAGGGGTGTGTTTTACCTCAGGGATGAAGCCTAACTATTTTGAGTTTGGGGCCAGCACTTCATAAAAGAATTTGTAACAGTAATAAATGGCTTAAATGTGTAAACATTAAGTGACCCACACTCGATTTTAGAAGCCATTGGCTACTGGGCCCCTGCAAATCTTCATCCCTGTACCTAGTTTCCCCTTAATCTCATTTACCTGATTATAATTGAAATAATCTTGAATGGAGTGTGTATACCAACCAATCAATTCTAAATTTAACTGATAAATCAATAAATCTGGAATAGGCCTGTGTGTTACAATTATTTGAATTCTTTGAACTAATAATGTGCCCATTTGGATACACTGTGTCATGAATTTCACTGCATTTGCATCAACGTATTCTTAATGCTATTATCTTATCAAACCAGTTCCCATGAATTTTCCTGAAAGAAGGTGATATTTATTTATCAGAATTTTACAATTTACAGAAATTACTGAAATTCCTAAATATTTTACAGATCTGTATTTAATCATTATAATATGGAGTTAAATTTTTAACCAAGTCAAATAAAATCCACATGATTGGTATTACTTTTCCTATTTCCTACTTCCACATAGTCTATTTTAAATGTTATTTGTGCTATGTCAAGTAGATTTAAAACTTTTAATGAAGCAAAATAAAAACTTTTCATGTCTAAATTGTACTAAAATAATAATGCCGGGGTTATTGGCATCAGAACAGAAACAAAAATTTAAATAATAAAGACCAATGTTGTGTTGACTGTGGCTAAACTACATGGAGATGTTTCCTCATTTTGGGAAATATTTCATAAGAAAATCCAGTCTAACCCTCTTTAATGATGCTACTATTTATCCAATGATATGTACTGATATGACAGACAGGTCCTGTTTATATTTTGCCAGCAAAGCAAAATCAGTTGGTAATTTTCAGTAATTCTGAGTCCCTAACTAGCCCTACATGAGCAGGTTGCACTGTACACTGTATTGGTACAGATCCCGAGTCCATATGGGTAAAATTAGAACACATGCGTATCTAATGTGTTCGATAGCCATGCAGATCGATCATACATGACAATAAGGCAAAAAAGCTTGACTATTTTGTCCAAAATACACGATGACATTTTCTGCATGCTAAAATTGTGATCGAAGCGGGACGAATGCTAATCAAATATGTCCGACTGGAAGTAGTTCCAAAAAATCGGCAGATTAGACGAGAAATGGAGAGAAAATACAATATTTTTAAGAAAAAACTTACTTTATTTCAACAAAAATATCTCCACAGCGTCTCTCGATTATCAAATTTATACATTACATACAATAAGGAAGCTGTCTTAGCATTTTTTCTGTGTCAAATTAGCCGGAAAGGGGGCGGCCCATGATCGAGAATCCGGCAATGTCATCGATTTTTTCGACATTTGAAACTGGTACGGTTTTTGTGTAAAGAAAATTATTTGACAAATTATACATCAAAATAACCGTGAGAAAAAGTTCTTTCCGTTCATGTAAAAACATCTTTGGTGCATGAGGAACTGCGTACACAGAATGATATTTTTAAAGTGTCAATTTTCAATTTTTCGCCGGTGCCTAACATTCAATTACAATTTAAATTGTTAAATTCTCACCGACTTTAATAAAAATCGTCTTTAATGACTTACTTTTGTCCTCAAAAGACTTTAAAATACTACAAATAGTATTAAAAACTCGCAGTGAAAAAAATATTATGTAATTTTACCGCCTCTAGTGAATTCAAATTTTTGACCATTTTTTCACTTTGTTTGCGCTTCAAATTTTGTTAGATGAATCAATGCGCTGGCCGGGTTGGCTATCCTACTGTTGATTAATGTAATTAAGATTTCAACAGACTGAATACCGATAGCATCAGCTCAATTGACCTACTGAATGCCACTGATCAATATAATTAAGATGTCAACAGATTGAATACAGATGACATCAGTTCAATGATCTACAGAATGTCATTGAATAATGTAATTAAGATTTTAACATACTGAATACCGATGACATCAGCTCAAATGATCTACAGAATGTCATTGATAATGTAATTAAGATTTTAACATACTGAATACCGATGACATCAGCTCAAATGATCTACAGAATGCAATTGATCAATGTAATTAAGAATTCAACAGACTGAATACCGATGCATCAGCTCAAATGACCTTCAGATTGCAATGATAATGTAATTAAGATTTCAACAGACTGAATACCGATGCATCAGCTCAAATGACCTTCTACAGAATGATAATGTAATTAAGATTCAACATACTGAATACCGATGACATCAGCTCAAATGATCTACAGAATGGCATTGATCAATGTAATTAAGAATTCAACAGATTGAATACGACGGCATCAGCTCAAATGATCTACAGAATGTCATTGATCAATGTAATTAAGATTTCAACAGATTGAATTCGATGCATCAGCTCAAATGATCTACAGAATGTCATTGATCAATGTAATTAAGATTTCAACAGACTGATTACCGATGGCATCAGCTCAAATGACTACAGAATTGCAATTGATCACTGTAATTAAAATTCAACAGACTTAATACCGCTAGTATCTTCTCAAATTACGTACAGAATGCCATTGGTCAATGTAATTAAGATTTCAACAGACAGAATACCGATGGCATCAGCTCAAATGATCTACAGAATGTCATTGATCAATGTAATTAAGATTTCAACAGACTGAATACCGATGGCATCAGCTCAAATGATCTACAGAATGCCATTGATCAATGTAATTAAGATTTCAACAGACTGAATACCGATGGCATCAGCTCAAATGACCTACAGAATGCCATTGATCAAAGTAATTAAGACTTCAACAAACTAAATACCGATGGTTTTAGCTCAAATGATCTACAGAATGTCATTGATCAATGTAATTAAGATTTCAACAGACTGAATACCGATGGCATTAGCTCAAATGATTTACAAAATGTCATTGATCAATGTATTTAAGTCCAAGTGGTACAAATGGATGCTGACGTTACGCACGGCGTGTGCAAATCTATGCACTTTGATTATATTATTCCAAGTCCTAACATTTAAGTAACTGTAATAATTTTGATAAATAATTTGCAGGGAATATAATACATAATATCTATCAATTAAAAGTATTAATGAAAATATAGAAGAAAAGTATCATAAATACGATACACGGATAAATTCAACAGATCTAGATACCAGTGATTCACTGAAGATTTGCCTTTTTATATTCAATTGATAAAAACTTTTTTTTACAAAATTTAATTGATGATATCTTTTTTAATATTGTTCTGATTTTCAAAATTCTTTCAGATTTTAAAAATTAAAGATTTTCATACTTTTCATACACTATGACTTTTAAAAATTATTTGCAATGACTCATGAAAATTTATATCGAAATATGTGGCGTATCTGCAGAATTGCGTACGGAATTTCTAAGTGACGTATTTTCGAGCTCGGTGGTTTTTCAACAGTAACTCACTCTGGCCAAGTAAAATTATTTAAATTATAATGAGTTCTTCACTGTAGTCAAGATTTTGTCTCAATAATTCAATATCTTTTTCATGTTTCAAATGTAGCCATTGAATATATTTCCTTGACTCTGAATTGGCCCTTGCTCTTGTATTTTCGAAGTATTATCATTGACTCTTGGGCCTTTTTCTTCTGCTATATGAAGTAATAATGTTTCTGAATATTATTATTTCTATCATAATTATTATCCCATAGTGACTAAGAATATAAAATAATATAATTGATGAAGTAATTTGTATACAAATAACAAAATTAATTTATTTACTATAACAGCGAGAAGCACAAACACAACACTCCTAGTTTACGACACGATAACGTTAAATTTTGCAAGTTTGCCGATCCTTTAGCAATATCGTCACAATCATGACGTTTTTGTTAATTTTGGTCAAATTTTCGCATCAAATTTCGTCTTTAAGGTTTTATACCGAAAAATCAAGCAAGGTGACATATGTATTTCTTTACATTTTCAGAAAATTTAAATTCAGAACTACATTATGTTAGTTTTTCAAAAACTTGTAGGACAATCTGTTATTTTTTTTACACTTTTCCCAATTTTTCAGAGCCTGAAAAAATGCAATATCCCGTAAATCCTATGTTAAAATCCCAACATTTTTACATTTTGACGACTTATAGCTAAAAAAGTAAAAAAGTGACCCCTATATTTTTTCACATTTTCAGTTGCGCCTCAAAAAGTTTTACAGGAAAAATTTAGAAACTTGCAGGATAGTGCCCATTTGTACCACTTAGCTTTAAGATTACAACAGATTGAATACAGATGGCAACAGCTCAAAATGATCTACAGAATGCAAACGATCAAAGTAATTAGGACTTCAACAAACTGAATACCGATGGCATCAGCTCATATCATCCACAGAATGTCATTAATCAATGTAATTAAGATTTCAACAGATTGATTACCAATGGCATCAGCTCAAATGTCATACAGAATGTCATTGATCAAAGTAATTAAGACTTCAACACACTGAATATCGATGGCATCAGTTCAAATGATCTACAGAATGTCATTGATCAATGTAATTAAGATTTCAACAGACTGAATACCGATGGCATCAGCTCAAATGATCTACAAAATGTCATTGATCAATGTAATTAAGATTTCAACTAAATGAAAACCGATGACATCAGCTCAAATGACCTTGAGAATGCCATTGATCAATGTAATTAAGATTTCAACAGATTGAATACCGATGGCATCAGCTCAAATTCCCTACAAAATGTTTTTTAACAATGTAATTAAGATTTCAACAAATTGTTTACCGATGGCATCAGCTCAAAGTGCCTAAGGAATGTCATTGATCAATGTAATTAAGATTTCAACAGACTGAATACCGATGGCATCAGCTCAAATGACCTACAGAATGCAATTGATCAATGTAATTAAGATTTCAACAGACTGAATACCGATGGCATCAGCTCAAATGATCTACAAAATGTCATTGATCAATGTAATTAAGATTTCAACTAAATGAAAACCGATGACATCAGCTCAAATGACCTTGAGAATGCCATTGATCAATGTAATTAAGATTTCAACAGATTGAATACCGATGGCATCAGCTCAAATTCCCTACAAAATGTTTTTTAACAATGTAATTAAGGTTTCAACAGACCGAATACCGATGGCATCAGCTCAAATGACATTGAGAATGTTATTGATCAATGTAATTTAGATTTCAACAGACTGAATACCGATCGCATCAGCTCCAATTCCCTACAGAATGTTATTGATCATTGCAAATAACATTTCAACAGACTGAATACCGATGGCATCAGCTCAAATGATCTACAAAATGTCATTGATCAATGTAATTAATATTTCAACAGATTGAATACCGATGGCATCAGCTCAAATGCCCTACAGAATGCCATTGATCAAAGTAATTAAGACTTCAACAGACTGAATGCCAATGACATCAGCTGAAATGATCTAAAAAATGCCATTGATCAATGTAATTAAATTTCAACAGATTGAATACAGATGACATCAGCTCAAATTGTCAACAGAATGTCATTGATCAATGTAATTAAGATTTCAACAGACAGAATGCCGATGGCATCAGCTCAAATGATCTACAGAATGTCATTGATCACTGTAATTAAGATTTCAACAGACAGAATGCCGATGGTATCAGCTCAAATTGTCTACAGAATGTTATTGATCAATGTATCAAGATTTCAACAGACTAAATATCGATAACATCAGCTCAAATGATCTACAGAATGTCATTGTTCAATGTAATTAAGATTTCAACAGACAGAATGCCGATGGTATCAGCTCAAATGATCTACAGAATGTCGTTGATCAATGTTATTAAGATTTTAACAGACTGCATATCGATGGCATCAGCTCAAATGATCTACAGAATGTTATTGATCAATTGTATTAAGATTTCAACAGACTGAATACCGCCGACATCAGCTCAAATGATCTACAAGATGTCATTGATCAATGTATCAAGATTTCAAATGTGCAAGGCTTAAGCTAAGGTAATTTTATTTTAAGATTGATTCTTAAACAGGGATCAAGTGTTCGAGTTTCACTATAGATATTTATTGTTAGAAGTCCTGCTAACAATACTGTACTGTATATGGTATTTCCTATTTCAAACAATTATATAATAGGCGTTATGTGTTTGTTATAGTGACTTATGTGCAATCTACCTTGAAAATTGCAATGTGCCTACGCCTCTCTCTCTCTCTCTCTCTCTCTCATTAATATAGTATTCATCATAATATGACAACGAGCCCCGAGGGGAATTTCGTCTCAGTAGCTTTCGGTAGAGTCGGGACTCCGTTGTCACTTTATGATTATATGAAAAACTATAACGAGTCTGTAAACTTTTAACTTTGACTGTATTCTGTATTTTATTATTAAATATGTTTTAACAATATGGCGGCAATCCGCTAAAAAAACAAATTAACGATGTAAGTAAATGTCCAATAACAATATTCACTAAAAAAAACAGTTATTATGCGGTTTTTCGCTAAAAGATATAAAATACTGTTAAAACTGGTTGATCGGTGAATTCTGATACAACCGCACGGTACTCCAGCTATCCGAGAAGTCCTTAACACTCGGGATTTCTCTAAATTGAAACCTTAATCCGTCTACCCAGAAAAGATTAATTTAAAGGAATTTGATTGGCTGATTATTGAAAAATTGGGTAGACCCTTATTATATAATATTGAAGACTTGTAAGTCATGTAAAAAAAATGTCTAAAATATAGTAAAACTAACGAAAAAGTTGATAAATATTGAAAAGTTCAAAATAATTAAAAAGTCCGCAGTCACAATATATTGATATGTGCTTACGCCTCTCTCTCTCTCTCTCTCTCTCTCTCTCTCTCTCTCTCTCTCTCTCTCTCTCTCTCTCTCTCTCTCTCTTTCTCTCTCTCTCTCTCTCTCTTTCTCTCTCTCATATTAATTATGATTTATCACACATATATATTATATCAGCTCAACACTTATTATTTCCTAGGATTTTGATATAGAAGAGGTCAATGTATATCTCTGTAAATTGTCGTTAAATCACTAATGATCAATTAAATTGAGACATAACCAGCTATATGTTAAGTAACAGAAAATTTGAAAATTTGCAGTGCGCTAAGAGCAATGTGTAGAGGGTGTGTTCTATAACGTGCCATGCCTGTGGTGACATGGGATCTCATATTTAAGGTCTCATCCAAAAGACATCGTGACTTTCATTAATAAATGCCGAGTGCTTGGTGGAAGAACAGTCACTACCTATTTTCAGGTCTTGCTCAGACCTGGCCGGGATTTGAACCCATGACATATTAGATACGAAACGATCACTCTATCACTGACCTACCGTAGTGGTTTAAATGATGATGAACTAAAAAAAAAGTTATAATTATATGATTTAATCTTACATTGCACAGATGTTAGATTTTAATATTTTTGTTGGTTTTCATTTTTGCTTTCCTCGTGTCTCCTCCTTTTTCCGTTTGACTTTAAAAGACGAAAACAAAACCGAATGATAATCACAATTTATTTCATTAAATACTTAGAAACAGTATAAAAGTTAAGTGTAAATAATTAAAGCCAGACGTGTTACTTTTATGAGCTTGTTTTTTGACATTTGGAAAGGAACTGAAAACTATGGAGAATATTTCGTTAATGGTTTGGAATAAATTAAATTCTTTTATAGGTAGCAGGGAAGTGGTATTCTACAGGCAAATATATAGTCAGATATTTGATGTGATAAAGAAGGACCACAGGGAAAGTGCGCAGGAGATATCAAGTGGAAGTAGAGCTGAGGGATTGAATCTACAGGGTAGTGATCTGGATACCATGTTTGTCTGTAAAATGATAACCGTAAAACCACAGCATCATCTTAATGTACCAAATGCTGATTTAGTAATGGATACTAAAGGTGTCAAACCTGGATTTACTAAACTTTACTTAGGTTCAGATCAAAGAGCGGTAGATAAACTTGACATATATGCTTCCGCACTGACTCCAGCTAAAGGTCGTTTATACCTATCGAGTTTATTATTTCGTGACAAATTTGTAGAATATTTCAAAGGTAATGTGGCTCAAGCTGAAGCACATGGACCTTGTGCAACTTTTAAGCGTGAGGGACTTGAATACGATTGTATGAGGTGTTTTTCGTGCAAAATATGGCCACCTGAAGCAGAAGAATGGATATTAAGACAAAGACGAAATAATTGGCTGTCTTCGGATTTGATATCAGAAGTTTTAACAGAAGGGTGTTTAGTTGTTCCAATTGGAAATCCATTGTCAGAAGAAAATCATATTGAATGGCGAATATCATTTTCCCTAACCGAGAAAAAACTCGTGCATTTTATGAACCATACTCAGGTACTTTGCTATGGCCTTCTGAAATTATATTTGAAACACGTGATCAATTTAAGGACCGATTGCAAAGGTTTACTTTGCTCTTACTTTCTCAAAACCTCTCTGTTTTATTTTATTGAGGATGAAAATCTTGAATGGGATAAACATAACTTACTAAAGTGTTTCTGGGCTTGTTTTAAACGTTTATTTCTATGGGTAAGACGGGGGTATTGTCCTAATTATTTCATATCAACAAACAATATGTTTGAAAGCAAAATATATGGGGAAAATCGGACCAAATTAAGGGAACATCTTTTTCATTTGTACGAACAAGGAGTAGATTCACTTCTACTGATACCTGTGTGACTTATATACTGATATATTTGGCAGAACACTTCCCTATACTCCAAACCAAGTAGACATAGAAAAAGTGAGCGAATACCAATTCGATATTTTGACTCTTAGTACTATTTATGTCCTTCGCCTTTTGACATCCCTAAAAGAACTAACACAAGTAAATATAAAATTGCAAGTATTACAACGCCAGCCAAATATAACCCCAGTTGAGAAAATTATATTGGCGAATTTAATGGACATTGTTAATTGTAGCATAACTCAATACCAGTACCAAAGTATTAACAATTCTGTTTTATCAAATAAGATGAGATACAGGGAATTTCGAAGGTTGTCCAGACATATATTACAGAACTGTACAAAAATGGATATATGTACTGGATTGTTGCAGTATGCTACACTGTGTTATTTAACTGGGTATTACAATAAAGTTGTCTGTTTAGTTGAACACATTCTGTCTAAGTTCAGACATTTTCAAATATATGATTCTGAGTATGCATCAATTGCACGTAAAAAACATTACATAGAAGAAATCTGCGGTAAAGGACTGACACTACAATACAAACGGAGTCATGGTGTAGCTCGTTCTTTTATTTGTGTACCGAGTACCGGATTCTATCCAGACGATATTGAAACCGAAATTAATCAACATCAAGATAAATTTTTGTCAGCAACATTTATCCCTCCACGGATCTTCTGTTTTGTTCTGTTATTTTCAACATATAACAGAACAAGAATGACAGATTTGAGAGACAATGCTTTAGATAATATGTTTCAATCAGTTGAAGACAGACATTTACATTTCATTCGTGAATCAGAGAAGCCACTTGTGGCAGCTTTCACAAGAAGAAAAGTCACCTTTAAGGATCCTTAAAGCCCCCTTAAAGACTCATTAAATGGGGATTTAAGGATCTTTAAGGGGTCTTTAAGGACCTTAAATGTGTCTTTAAGGTCTCTTTAAGGACATCCTTAAAATTCCTTAATGGAACTGAAATTTTAAGGATCTTTAAGGCGGCTTTAAGGATCTTTAAGGATTCGTTTAATAAACACAGAAAACAAATTTCTTTACATTTTTTTAAATTTTAAATTTATATAAATGTGATGTTAAATATAAATATTTAACTTATTATACTCTTACGCTGGTTTTATTTTATTTTATTGTTTTATTTAAAAAAAATATTATTTTTTTTTTTTTTAATTTATTTATAAAATTTGTAAATTTATAAAAAATAAACTTATTTATTTAATCATTTTTCTTTATCAATTTATACTAATTTTTGTTGTTTTGCAAGTAGTCCTGAAATCACAAATAAAGAAGAGCACATTATTTAACATCATTTATTACAAATTTACTTAACTAATTTCGCTCGCAGCGGGACTTGAACTCACTACCCTTAGTTCCCCAGATTACATCCTTTCCTGACTCTACATCCTTATCCATTAGGCCACGGAAGACATGAATATACACGTTATATTTTTAAACTATATTAGTACCCGGTAGCCTAAGGATCACGTGACTAGCTCTAAATCTTTCAGATTTAATAATAAAATATATAAATAAAATGTTTTACTTCATTTAAAAAATATTTTATTATTATTATTATTATTATTATAGTTTGCTCTTTCATTCTTGAGAGGAATAATTTTTAGGTTAATTTAACTGACTTAAGATTTCTGATCAAAGGAAGACGGGCTTATCAAACCTTTACCTGTAATACACTTATTTATCTGACTGGCAAACATCACTTTTATAAAGATCAATTATCGATCAGATAGCCATTCCTATTTGTATAATCTTAATCATACTACTGCTTTTTTTATTAAAATATTACAATAATTCTTGAAATTAAAACAATAATTTGAAGTAAATTTTATTTAAAATTGTCTTTGATAATTTAGTTACATTTTTGTTGTAATACCAATAGTTATTTCCTTGTTTGATAAACAACTATAATATTGTACCAGCGACATTTAATAATCTGTACAAAATGGAAGGACGAGTTTTAATGATAATTTGTTATAATCTTAATCTATCCTTCAAAATCTCGCATTTAACTTAAATGACTGTTTTATGAGGGAAACAGAGAGAGAGAGAGAGAGAGAAAAGGGGGTGCACATGTTAAACATTATAATAATAGTACTCTTTACAAATTGAAACAGTAGAACTAGCGACATTTCCTACTGTTATAAATCTGGTTAAACTGTTTAAAAAAATATTACCATTGTCATACTCAAAAGCGGATCCGAGTGAATAGTCACTACCCTTTTTCAAGTTTTGGATCAGACCCGGCCAGAGACCAAACCCGCGACCTTCCACTACTGGAGCGGACAGTCGACACTCTACCGAGCTGGCTGCTACCGAAGTGGAAGGTCTCCTTCCTCCCCTTTTTTCCACACTTGTTTAAAATTATCCATATGACATCCATCTGAACATTCAAGTTAATTTTATTATATTAATTAAATTATTACATTATTATACTAAATAATCAGTATAATGGTGCAACACACAAGAATCCTTTTTACCAGAAAATAGCACTTATCATTTTAGATTTGTTCCATAAAGCCAATAACGGACGGATAGAATAAAAAGTCAAATGAGATGGAATTTATCTATTAAAACCAATTAAAAATAAAAAAAATGTACAAAAAATCTACAAAAATTGGGACTTTTATATGAAAATAGGACTTTGCGCTATGAAAATATACAAAAAGATAATCTTATGTGCTAAAAATGTACCATTTTAATTAGCTCTCTCTCTCTCTCTCTCTCTCTCTCTCTCTCTCTCTCTCTCTCTCTGAGCCCTGACCCTTGGTCCCAATATTCATTTATGATTAATGGAATCACTCTTTATGGAATCTGTCCTTGAATAAGAATTATTTTTGAAGTACTGATAACAGCCCAGTTTAAAATTCATGCTTTCTGACAAGACAGAAGTGTCTTAATTAGTATTACTAATTAACGTCATTTACTAATACTAACTGGGTCCTTTCATGCCTAAGTGATCAGGTAAATAACATTATCACCTAAGACTGGTCAGCACTACCTGAATTCTTTCATACCTCAGCGAACTGGTACATTACATCGGTTCATTCACGTTTATCCAACATTTGAAAAATCACTATTCACACTTATCCAACATTGGGTTTACGCACCATTGATTTAAGATATTATTTACCTGTAGTGTGATCAGTTAGTTTCCCCTACCAGAATAAAAGTTCCTTCAATTAAAAAAGTATGTAATAACATGCCATATTTTTATTGAAAGTTTAAAAATAGCAAAAATTTTAACTGATATTGATGTTAAATTTTAGAAATGCAAGTTTTATTTCCCAACTTAATAAATTTCAATAAAGTTATATTTAAAGAATAATAATATTTTTTCTTAATTGAGAATTAAAAATAACTTTAAATAAGAAATAAATATGTAACTTTTTTTCCCTACCTAACTATATTTTGATAATGTAATAT